>JAMQGT020001379.1:0-15708 GCA_024447675.2 Pterophyllum scalare | reverse complement strand
TTGTCTGCATTAACGTTTAAAGCTATTCCATATTCAAAAATTCTAATATAAGTAATAAAGAAAATCTATTTCTAGGACGTGTCTAAATACCTGGTTTTGGGGATTATGAACCACAAAACCAGGTATTTAGACAGATGTCCTAGAAATAGATTTTCTTTATTACTTATATTAGAATTTTTGAATATGGAATAGCTTTTCACGTTAATGCAGGAAAAGGGGTAAAGAGCATTAGCTTTCGTCAAAGTTGCTGGATGACCAATATGCAGAGTAGGGGACACGTTTGCCTTCTTAACAAACAAATTTCTGATTCTGTCATGAAGCTTCCTGATTGGCAGAGAAAGCTTGAAATTTAAATTAATAACATGAAACTTTGGGATGCGTAACTTGAAATTTTGAGTTCTTTTTTCAAAATTTTGGCTTATAAACTTGAAATTCCGAGTTATGGATGGCTTTTTTTTTTTTTTAAAGTGGTGGAAACAAGCTTCCATACATATGCAACCTTGCATCCAAACCTGTTCCTCAGGTGGGGGTGGCTAGGGTCCAGCCTGTCTTTGTACCCATTCCTCTTCCCAGGTGAGGGTGTGCAGACCGCAGCCCGACCCTCCAACTGTACCTGTTCTGTGGATGGGGACAGCCAAGGATCGGTCCACTCCTGCACCAGTACTTGTTCCATGGGTTGGGGGTGCCCAGAGATCAACCCACTCCTGCACCCATATCTGCACTGCCGTCTGCTGCAGCACCACCTTCTGTCTTCAGTGTTAGCAGTGCCTCCACCACAGTCTTTGCCCAAACCACCTGAGTCACCAGAGCCTGCATCCTCGTCTGAGCCTTCTGATCAACCTGCACGTAACAAGCCCACAGAATCCCCAGAGCAGCCCCAGTCATCGGAGGAGATGACTGAGCACCCTGCACCGCAGCCCCAGCCTGCACAACTGGAGGTTTTTGTTCCACCGAGCTTCAGCCAAAGGCTATTGTTTCACCTGCATCTGCTGAAGTCAGGTCAGTCTAGCCTGTTCACGCCATGGCTGGCGCAGATATTTGTGATGGGTCCCATTTTGCCTGAACCAGAGGGTCCAGGGCCTTCTGAGCAACTGCTCTGCCTGAGTCTCAGTGGCTTCAAAATATCCTGCTCTGCCAGAGGGTCCAACCTCAGTCGTAACTTGGTGGTCCTATTGGCTCCTAGAGAGTATCCACCACCTTTGACCCACAGACAGACCTTGTCTTCTCAGTCATCGGGCCCTGGAGAAGTTCTGCCTTCTTCACCGACGTTGACCTCCAGTAATCCCACGGGGGACCTCCGCTGCCAACACCGGCCTCTCGCCAAGCCACCAGAGGGTTCCTGCCTCCTCCGTCGACGTTGGTTTCCAGACCATCTCTGTTGCCGCTGGTGGCTACGACGCAAAGGGTCTGCTCTGTAGTGGGCAATGTCATTGTTTGCATCTATACTGGTGCATCTGCATCCCTCTACCATCATAAGTGAAACTGAGCTAATCATGCTGGACTTGGAGCCAATAAATCTTGAACAACCATTACTTTTACTGAAATGCAAGGGGGAAAAGAGATCGAATCTATGATTCCCAGAATCATGAGAATAATAAATAAATGTTTAAAAAATTTTTTAAAAAAAAACACTGGGAGAATGCTAGCCATTGCATAGCAACTGAAGTTAGATTTCTTGCAAAGGCTACACCTTAGCCACAGGATAGATTTAACACTATACTATCTGCTATACCAGTGGTTCCCAAAGCGTGGGAAGGTACTGCAGGGGGGACCGCAGTAATAACAGATTTAAAAAAGAAAAAAAAACCTTTATTTTGCCAGGTAAAATGTTTGAGAACCAGTTCTCATTTACAAACATGAAATTACTCACAAGTATGCATTGTTACATATTTATATAAATGGATTTACAGTTAAAATTGCCGAAGTTGGCTTCAAATGGCCGGATGAAATCCGATTCTTCTAAATTCTTCAAAATATCAGACAGTTTGGGGACTAATATTGAATTTAGCTGCAATGGCCTTCTGCTTCATTCTGGATTTGCTTCCGCAAATTTTATAATCTCATAATTTTGCTTGTGAGTGCGAGTTTGTATCAAAATATTATGTCCTTCTACAAGTAGGCTTTTTAGAGACATTGAGGTCTAAAAACAAATGCATGTTGGTTTCCCTGATCTGTATGTGCATTTTAAGATGCTTGCAGGGCAGAAATTGCTTGTGTGATCTATGATTTTTTTTCCATCTGTGTCGCTTCTGCCCTTTCCCTCTGCCTCAGCTTTGCATAACCAGCTCCCTCCTTCTCTCTCCTCTCATTTCTCTGCTTTCCCTGTTACATTTTCTCTGTTCATTTCTCTCCACTGTCATCTAACTCTGTTTTCATTCTTCCTCTGTATTCACTGCTTGTCTCCTTCTTTCTGAATCTTAACTGGTCTTTTCTGCCAACGGCAGGCTTGCATTACTTTGAATTTAAATTATATAAATGTCTCCAAAAATGTTCCGAAACACAAGCAAAGTGTGTTTTGCAAATGAATATTTTAAAGGCCTAACTATATTAGGTGTTTGTGTTATTAAGATGAGCCTATAGGTCCCAATGTAATTAACAAGAATTATATCTGTCTTAGGTAATTAGACCTACATTGTTTGAATATGATCAGGTCATTTTTTGTTTGTGAACAGCACAAGTACATAATCCCTCTCCTCTCTCCTCTCCATTACCTGTGCTCTTTAAACCTCAGTCTCCTCATTTTGGAGTCTATCACTTACCTTTCTTATGCTAAACTTTGATTTGATTGTCTTTTTACTGCATCTGTGAAGAAAAAAAAAACACAATAAACTGATATTTACATGACTAGATGAAATACAGAAAAAAAGGGAAAAATAGTATTTGCAGCTCCACTTGGATAATTTAGAAATGAAAGTGTGTGTGTGTGTAGCAGATGTGACTGCTTACGAGGCCAAAGACTGGAATTTCTATGCCTGGGGCTCCGGTCTCCTGTCAACAAATCATTCAGAGGTCTAACCACTTTGGCATAATCCCTCATAAAACATCTATAATAATCTGTGAAACTGAAGAATGACCACAGCTCTTTAGCTGTTTGAGGTAGAGCCCATTCTTTTACAGCTGCCACCTTTTATGGATCAGGTTCTATCCCCTGTGTGCAGATATCACATGCCCTAAATACTTCACAGAAGTCTGAAAAAATTTGGATTTGGCAGGGGACAGTTTGAGAACAAAATCTGCAATGGGTCTGAGGACCTTCATTATCCTCTCCTCATGTTCCTCAAGTGAGCTGGAGAATATGATAAGCTCATCGAGGAATGCAAAAACCTCTTGGAGGTTAATTCCTTCCATCACTTTCTCCATAGTTCGCTGGAAGGTGGCTGGAGAGTTAGTCAGACCTTGTGGCATTCTGTGGAACTGCCAGGTACCAAAGGGTGTGGTGAACGCTGTTTTTGGCCCATCTGCAGGTTCAATATCCAGCTGGTAATACCCACTTTTAAGATCCAGCACAGTGAACCACTTTGAACCTGACAACAGGGAGAATGTCTCCTCTATCCGAGGTAATGGGTAAGTATCTTTCTTAGTTAAGTTGTTCAGTTTGCAGTAATCCACCACCATTCGCAGCTCTCCATTCTTTTTCTGGACTAGAACAACTGGAGAGGTGTATGGGCTATGAGATTCTTCGATAACACCTGCAGCCAGAAGATCTTGAAGATGCAGTTTCAAGTCATTGAAGTCTGCAGGTGAAACACGTCTTGTCCGCTCTTTGAATGGCACATGAGGCTGTAGTTCAATGCGATGAGAGACACCTGCAACACTACAAACATCTAAATCATGCTTGGAAAAAGCATTAACAGCCTCAGTATTGATTCTACGTCATATGTGTCCTATTGGTGTTGGCTCTCACTGCAGTATTGTATCACTTCCTTTTCCTGTTTTGGAGCACAGTGGTGTTTTGCTGTCTGTTAGCTGGTTAATCCGTATACCTCGATTTATCTTGATAACTACATATTTCAGTGTATTCTGCACCTGCTTTATATAGAGCACACTCTCTGCTGAACCACCAGTATTCTCATTATTCACTTTTTCAGAAATTCGCAAGCTTAGGGCAGCTAGTAGCTTAGCGCAGCTGGTAGCTTAGCTCTTAGCCAACTCACTAGCAGAATGGCTTCCTCTCCTGTCCCTCCTGCACTTTCCTGCTCTGAGTGTCACATGTTTAGTTACTCCTTGGCCTCCTTTAGCAGTAACGGTACTTGTAATAAATGTAGTCTGTTTGTAGCTCTGGAGGCCAGGCTTTCTGAATTGGAGACTCTGCTCCGCACCCTGGAAAATTCTATAGCTAGCCAGGCCCCTGTAGTTGGTGCGGACCATGGTAGCTTAGCCCCCCACCCCCCCAGAAGATCGCAAGCAGCAGGGAAAGCAGGCTGGCTGGGTGACTGTGAGGAGGAAGCGTAGTCCAAAACAGAAGCCCCGGGTACACCACCAACCTGTTCACGTCTCTGTTTTTCTCCACTCGGCGACACACCTGCTGAAAAACAAACTCTGGTTATTGGCGACTCTGTTTTGAGAAACGTGAAGCTAGCGAAAATGAGTGACTATAGTCAAATGTCTTCCAAGGGCCAGCGCAGGTGACATTGATGGAAATTTGAAACTGCTGGCTAAGGGTAATCGTAGATTTGGTAAGATCGTTATTCACGTCGGCAGTAATGACACCCGGTTACGCCAATCGGTGTGTAACTTTGCAAAAACAATGTCGGACTCTGTAGTTTTCTCTGGGCCCCTCCCCAATCAGACCCGGAGCGACATGTTTAGCCGCATGTTCTCCTTGAGTTGCTGGCTGTTTGAGTGGTGTCCAAAAAACGACGTGGGCTTCATTGATAATTGGGAAAGTTTCTGGGGAAAACCTGGTCTTGTTAGGAGAGACGGCATCCATCCCACTTTGGATGGAGCAGCTCTCATTTCTAGGAATCTGGCCAAATTTATCAACCCTCCTAAAACCTGACTACCCAGGGTTGAGACCAGGAAGCAGAGTTGCAATCTTACACACCTCTCTGCAGCTTCTCTCCTCCTGCCATCCCCCCAAAACCCCATCCCCATGGAGATGGTGCCCGCTCCCAGACCACCAAAAACCAAACCTAAAATAAGCAAAATACTATTTAGGCATAAATATTCAAAAACAATAGATAAGATAGCTTCCTCAAGTGCACCAAAGAATAAAACAATTAAATGTGGATTATTAAACATTAGGTCTCTCTCTTCCAAGTCCCTAAATGGGGAGTCTTCTTCACACATTAAGGTTAATTATGGAGTTCCACAGGGTTTTGTGCTAGGACCAATTTTATTTACATTATACATGCTTCCCTTAGGCAGTATTATTAGAAAGCATTGCATCAATTTTCATTGTTATACAGATGATACCCAGCTTTATCTATCAATGAAGCCAGATGACACATCAATTAGTTAAGCTTCAGGAATGTCTTAAAGACATAAAGGCCTGGATGACCTCTAATTTCCTGCTTCTAAATTCAGATAAAACTGAAGTTCTTGTCCTCAGCCCAACAAATCTTAGAAAGCATTAACACTGTCCTTCAATGCGTATATTAAACAAATATGTAGGACTGCTTTTTTACATTTGCGCAATATTTCTAAAATTAGAAACATCCTTTCTCAGACTGATGCTGAAAAGCTAAGTCATGCATTTATTACTTCTAGGCTGGACTATTGTAATTCATTATTATCAGGCTGTCCTAAAAACTCCCTGAAAAGCCTTCAGCTGATTCAAAATGCTGCAGCTAGAGTACTGACAGTGACTAGAAAGAGAGAGCATATTTCTCCCTTAGTGGCTTCTCTTCATTGGCTCCCTGTTAAATTTAGAATAGAATTTAAAATCCTTGTCACATACAAGGTCTTGAATAATCAGGCCCCATCTTATCTCAAAGATCTTACAGTCCCATATCGCCCCAATAGAGCACTTTGCTCTTAAACTGCTGGCTTACTTGTGGTTCCTAGGATACTTAAGAGTAGAATGGGAGGCAGAGCCTTCAGCTTTCAGGCCCTTCTTCTGTGGAACCAGCTCCCAGCTTGGATTCGGGAGTCAAAGTTCTAGACGACTTCAGCAACAACAACAGTTACAAAAAGTTAAACTAATCATCTAACCAATCAGGGGCACTTGGATAACAACAACATATACCCTGAAAAGGTGTTTGATTGCCAAGGGGGGCCTAGATGCTTCATAAACATAATACTCCATCCCATCAAAAGAAGTATCAAACATGGTTTCATCAGCTAAGCAAACACCACACAAGTGAATTAAGTCTGAGTGAGTCCTACTACTGATCATCAGTAACTCCATTGCATGAGTCAAAACCTAACCTCTAACTCTACATCCTGAAGTTGAACACAAATGGAGTTGTGCACCTATTTTTGACAACACAGCTTATCTGTTTCCCATCTTTTTTTTCCCCTCTCCTGTTTGCAGTCCCAGTCTAACCTGAAAACATCTGTTGCTGCAGCCCTCTAGTTAAATGTTCTGCCTTTTACCCCAACCCTAACATACAGTACACACTGTGCACTATTGCCTCTCAGCACCTATCTATAGATGCACCCAGTCAATCTGTATGCACCCAGCCTCTTTGGTTCTGCTTCAGTTGACTTTGCCAAGCGTCGGCCTTCACAGCTTCCTGAGGTGGAACTGCCTGCCTTCCCGAGAGAGTTCACCATGTAATACCCCAGTGTGTGTGTGTGTGGTATTTTCATGGCTTTTTTTCCTTTAATGGTACTGCCATCCTCTGCAGTAAAATTGGCAATGTGAGTTCAGGAAGGGCATTGTTCAAGCTGTTACTTTGTAACATGAGTTTGTGTCTTCTCATTTGGTTCTTAGAATAGTATTTCTTTCCATATATAATGTTCATATGTATGTCTTTAAAATAAAGAACCTGTTAAAAGATTTAAGGGGTGATCATATAGAAAACATGCAGTAGATGATTTGGGCATTGGAGTCGTGCCTCCAAGAAATTATATTTCTATACAACTGAACTGGATTTTCAATTACATCTTGTTTCACACATGCATTTGCAGTTAACAGATCATTGCCATTTACACTCTGGCTTTCTTGCATTTTTAGCGAGTGATGTAGCAAGCAGTGATCTATGATATATGTACATAGATGATCACTGCTAAAGTGGACTCTGTTTTTTTTTTCTCCAGTATGCAAACAGAAGCACAAGAGTAACATGTCATTGCTGGCAGTATTGTGCCAATGGTTTCAGGTAGTGATGTTACCTCCAGCACCGAAGCTTCGAAGCATGCTTCAAACTCGACAGGGAAGTTATGGTGAAGCAGTGGGCTTCATGTGACGTCACTGATGACGTTTGAACCACTTCACTGCTTCATTCAGACTGAGTCAGCTGACTGCTTCGAGCTGATAGGCGGAGCTTTGAACATTTGGCACAATTCAGTGTATTTAAGATGGCTCAAGCCCCGGTTCATGTCCCCGTTCTATACGTTATGAACAGCTCTTGTTTTTTGATATTCTGAGTTTTGGTGGATTATTCTGTCATGGAGCAACCATTGAGGAAGTGTGGGAATATTTCAATTTGGAGCCACCTAATAAGGTAATGTACACTGAAAGTGTTTATTAGAAACCCTAGAGCCTATACTATGCAGTAGTGAAATAGTCATGGTATCATGTTATGCAAGACATGCAGTTCTTACTGATGCCAAATACATAAAAGGTAAGATGAATAACATAACAGGTTGTTATCCTGGTTTTACAGGTGCAGTGTTTCCTTTGCCCCCAGCTGCTGACGTATAATAATAATACGTCATCAATGCTGAGGCATTATAGAGCCAAACATGAGAACACTCAGCCTCGTGCCACCAATCAAGGTAAGTGTACATAGATATACATGGAGAATTAGAAAGAATGTCAATTTAATGTGTGTAAGTTAAATTGAAGTTATTTTTTTTTAATTCATGTTGTTTTTTTTGTTTCTTTTAGGATCCAGGAAGCAAGAGCTTGATGAAGCTCTTGTGGACTTCATAGTGAAGGACTCCCAGCCTTTCACTGTGGTGGATAATCCTGGATTCAGGGCATTTGTGACAAAACTGGATCCTACATACACCATTCCAAGTAGGAGTAAAGTTAAGGCCATGGTGGAGGAGAAGGCAAAGGCTGAGTTGCTGACCACTGACAGTGTAAGCCTCACAGCAGATATGTGGACATCCATTAGCAAGGATGCATATCTGGCTGTTACCTGCCATTTTGTTGGTGCTGATGAGCAGCTTTCTACAACTCTGCTGGGAGTCCATTCTTTCCCCAGTAGTCACACAGCTGAAAACATTGCAGCTGTTTTGCAGGAGCTGATAGAGGAGTGGGGAATTGGTGGAAAGGTGAGATGCTTGGTGACGGATGCAGCCCAAAACATGATAGCCACTGCCACAGTACTGAAAGTTAGGAATGCTATCTGCATAGCCCATGCACTCAACCTGATAGTGAAAAAAATCCATTGATGCAACTCCTGGATTGTCACATATTTTAAAAGCAGCACCACAGCCAAGGAGTGCCTTCAGCAAGTACAAGTGCAAATGGGCCACCCTGTAATGAAATTGATGCAGGAAGTGGAAACCCGGTGGAATAGCACTTTTGAAATGCTACAGTGGATATATGATCAGAGAGAAGCAGTGGCAGCAGCTCTGGCTACTTTGTCTACAGATTTGGCTCCTTTAACAGCCAATGAATATGAGGCGACAGCTCAGTGCATCAAAATGTTGTCACCATTTCAGGCAGCGACTGTGGAGCTCTCCCAAGAGTGAAGAGTATCAGGCTCCAAAGTAGCTCCACTAATATGCATTTTGAAGCACACACTGAATCATTTGCTACGTCGAGCTACAATTGATATGGCCAAACAGCTGGGACATAATTTAGACAGAATAATGACTGAGAAGCTATCTGGTGTAGAGATGACAAGTCTCAACTTCATGGCTACATTGCTGGATCTGAGATTTAAAACCCTTGGATTTCACAGTCCAAACAACTGTGACAGTGCGGTGAAATGGCTGAAAGGGGAATGTGTGGCCTTGATTAAAGCAACAACACCAGAACCATCTGCATTGGCATGACCACAGCCAGTAACTTCTGAAGCTTCCACAGGTAAGACACAATCTCATGCCACAATGATGTCACTGAAAATATATTCTGTAATGCCCCTTTTCTCCCCAGGTATTAATCTGTGGAAGATTCTGGACAATGATGCAGAGGATGCAAGAAAATGGAAAAACATAACAGCAGATGCTATAGTGGAGGTGCAGCAATACTTATCTGCTCCTCTGGGCCAAGCAGAGGATCCACTGAAATATTGGGCACAGGACAAAACTCTGTATCCAAACCTATACCACCTAGCCAAACAGTTTCTTGTCACACCAGCCTCCTCTGTTCCCTGTGAAAGAGTATTTTCCAAAGCTGGAGAAATTGTCTAAAAAAAAAAAAAGAAACCGTTTGAGCCCTTTGACTGTGCAAAAACTAATTTTCTTGAATAAAAACACCTGAAGTAACAGAAGCACCCTCTTTATTACACCAAGCACAATATCCAAAAACATTCAGTACACCAAGCACACTCCCAGAGAAAATATGAATGACAAATCAAAAATTTTCACAACATTGTTTTTAAATTATTATTGTTTTATGGGTAAATTACTAAGAATCTTTAATGAGGTACTAAAAACCACATATATACAACACATATATACATACATAATCACATTTGCAGGGCTTCATTAGGTGCAACAATCGCTACTGCCAGTAGATGTCACCCAACGGAACTGAATGAAGTTTTGGGTAGTGAACCACTTTATGACACAATGGTTCAAAATGATTCAATGCTTCAAAAAGCCTCATTTTGCCATCACTAGTTTCATGCATTGGCTAACCAATAGCTATACAGTCAAGGCAAATTTTCAAGCTTGTTTTCTTATTAATGCAATAATTAAATTAGTATTATTATCATCATGATCATCATTAATGTTCAAATTAACCTCACTATAGTTTAATGTCAGCAGCTCAACAACATGCACTCATTGTGTGTGTGAAATTTTTGATCATTTTTCCAGAATGAAATTGTCCCAAATGTTTTGGTATGTTGAAGCATTAAGAGTTCCTTTCGCTGGAACTAAGGGGCTGAGCCCAACTCCTGAAAAACACCCCCACACCATAATCCCTTACAGTAATCCCTCATAAAATGAGTGTTTACTTAAGTTACCTCACTAAATGACTGAATTGTCAATAAACTTGCTTTCTGAAAAACACCCAATGAAACTAAACAAACAAAAAAAAGCTGAAATTTAATAAACTGTAAACTAATAAGTCAACACCAAGACACTGTGTTTTTACTATTCAGTTGGTTTCTTTATAGCTACGCAGATTAAATATTTATCAAAGCAATGGATAAAACACTCTTGCCAATGAGTATAACTCAAGTTTTCCTATGAAGACAAACTCAAAGAATTGTCACCTAACTTTGCCTTCTTCATCTGTATTTTAGTCAGTCTTGCAACTGTAGCTGTAGGCTGCTGTATTCAAAGAAAATCCACTAACCACTAAAGCACCACGCAGCAGAGTTAACAGAGTTGATTAGTGAATGCAGCAATTTGTGGATCTAGGTGTATAAGTGTTTGTCTCTGAAGTGGGTGGAGACTAAAAGGAAATGAGAGAGTGGAGAACTGGTCAGTTCTCAAAACAGTATTGGGCCATTTAGAGAGCTTACTGCTACTTAAGCTTGTAGCTGTTGTCTAGGATTCTTCTGTCATACCTGATTAGGAATTAACTTTGGCCCCCTTCAGAAGGTGATACAAAATATAGGTACTGGAGGCAGAATGTCATGGGTTTTTGCCTGTGACTGATGACCAAACAGATGCACCATTACATCTCAGCTTTAGCAATTTGGTCTTAACAGTAATAACGTTTTTTAAACCTCTGTGTATATCTTGACAAGGAGTTCTGTATGAAAAATGTTTGACCCTGCCATCTTGATGAAATTTTATTTTCTGATACATAACAAACACTCCTAGACTTAAAATTAGAATCTAATTTTCTGGCTCTTGATCATCTTTAATTAAAATGAACAAAAGACTCAATATAAAATGGTTGCTTAACAGGACTGTTATATAATTACAGAGTTTGTGATGCAACGTGAGTTATAATATCACACTGCCTTCAAAAATAAAAGTTCCAAAATCAATCACTGAAGAAATGGTTATATCACAGAGGAGCTATTTATACTTGGTGATATAATGTTTTTAATGAAATGAATTTAAATGGTGTTCACATATAAAACATATTTGCTTAAAATGTTATGTATACACCAAGCTAGAGTGTGAAGGGAAGAAACTTTCTATACACACTGAAATTTTCAACTTTTCATGTCTTTCCTTTGGTATTTTAATGAACATTACATGTGGTGTAATCAGCCCCTTCTGTCTCTATCAGAGCTTATAAATAGTGGATTGAAGGCCAGCTCTGTGAGCTGTCCATTTGCACACCAGGCATTTGTTCCACCCCATTTAAGATGACTTTCCTGAGATCTGAGGCATCTTGTTAAAGTCCCTATTTAATTGTTCATTAGTACTGATACTCTGTGCACCTGCTTCACTGTGACAGCTTAATTTAGTGCTCAAGCCACCACAGAGTACATGCATTTGATTTCTGCATCTTGGGAAATTAGTAAAATGACGCCCAAAGACATTAGTGCAGGCAAGGAAAGTCAGTTTGATAAGTGACACGTTATTGATTTTAATGGCTTGAATACAACATGATGGTTATTTCATAATTTCAACTTATTTCACGATTGTGTCTTTATAACATTAGATCTAATTTAAATAAAATGTATAATTTCTTCTTGGGGTCTTGTTCACGAGTGATGGGAGAAGGGAAAGGGAGATCAAAAAATGGATCGGGGCACCAATCTGTCGTGGTGAAGAGGGAGCTGAGCGTAAGGGCAAAGCTGTTGATTTACCGGTCAATCTACATCCCTACTGTCACCTGTGGTCATGAACTTTGGGTAGTGACCAAAAGAATGAGATTGCGAATACAAGCGGCAGAAATGAGCTTCTTCCAATCTTCTGCGCTCCTGGTGGGCCTTGGATGACCTGGGTCCCCTGGGTCTATCCCTGCTTGCCTCTGGATCCGGATGGGGGTGGTTGCGGCTTTTTTGCCCTCATTATTGAGTACGTTCCATGACAGAGGAACACACACATAACAAACCACAACAAGCCTGTGTGGGTGGGTGTGTGTGTGTATATGCATGTATTCATAGGTGTATATGTATGTGCCCCTATCTGTTTTTCTCCTCCTTTCTTTCTTTTCTGTATCCCCCCCCCCATCTTTTCTTTCCTCTTCTTCCTGCCTGTCAGGTCTGGCAAGAATAAATGAAATAAAATATAAACAACAAGAATAGCCTATAGAAACTTATAGAGCTCTTGTTGTAAAAGCAAATATGTTTGGCAGCAGCAACGCAATTGGACCATCATTCTGATTGCATAAAATGCCGGACATGACAGGCAAAAAAAAAAAAAAAAAAGAAAAAAGAAAAAAAGAAATGAGCTTCTTCCAAAGGGTGGCTGACCTCTCCCTCAGAAAAAGGGGAGGAGTGCAGCCATTCGGGAGGGGCTCAAATTGAGCTGCTGCTCCTCCACATTGAAAGGAACAAGTTGAGGTGTTTTGGGCATCTGACTAGGATGCCTCCTGGGCGCCTCTTGGGTGAGGTGTTCCAGGCATGTCCTATCGAGAGGAGGCCCCAGGGCAGACCCAGGACAAGCTGGAGAGATTATATCTCTCAGCTGGTCTGGGAATGCCTGTGGGTTCCCCCGGATGAGCTGGCTGGGGAGAGGGAGATCTGGGCTTCTCTGCTTAGGCTGCTGCCCCTGCAACACGGCCCAGGATAAGCAGAAGAAAATGGATGGATGAATGTATAATTTCTTCACCATTTTGTATAATTAAAGTGAATTTGCAAAAACATTTTGTAGGATCACCATTTTATTATTATTGTGCTGTAAATAAAGAAATACAGTGTCTAATAAATTTATTAAACCACCCCTAATAAAAACAAGAAAAACTGTAGAAATCTGTCCATCCATCCACTTATCCTGGTCAGGGTTGCAGGGGGGCTGGAGCCTATCCCAGCTGTCATAGGGCGAGAGGCAGGGTACACCCTGAACAGGTTGCCAGCCTGTTGCAGGGCCAACACAGAGAGACAACCTCACTCACTCACATATGGGCAATTAACCTAACCCCAGTAAGTGCATGTCTTTGGACTGTGGGAGGAAAACCGGAGTACCTGGAGGAAACCCACGCAGACACAGGGAGAACATGCAAATGCCAAACAGCGATAGGGAGGCCTGGGCCAAGGTGGAATCAAACTCAGGCCATCTAGATGTGAGGCAGCAGTGCTAACCACTGCACCACCGTGCTGCCCTGTAGAAATTTGTCCAAAACAAAAAATTACATTGTATTTATTAGGCAAATAAACTGAATTCACGTGTTTGTACCCTAATTAGAGCTGGTGCACTACACTTCTCTGTGAAGTCAGAAATTAATGAAGCATAACATTCAACCACTAAAACTTTTTTCTGTTCAAGAATGCAAGTAAATAACTGTCAGTTGACATTCTAAAAAATTTTTAAAAAATTGCTTTTTTGGAAAATGTGAAAAGTCATGAATAACAATAATTATATTTTAGCATTAAAAATATTATTTTGATTAAAGGCGTTGTACATACTGGTGGATTAACCATTACAGAAACATAAATGATGTTGGTAATGACTACTACTGTTAATTTAGGGTAGCTGTGGCATGAAACTTACATTGGGAGGTTGTGTGATAAAACTGTTAAGCACTATGCACATTTAACTTATATGGCTATAAAGATTCTACTGCATGTTCTGCGGCAGTACCTGGTTAATCCTAATGTGAGAAATAAAGGTTTTTCATCATAAAAAGACAACATAAAGAAAGTCCAGTGTGAGGCAAAGGGTATGTGCACCATAAAAAAATAAAACATATTTTATGACCAAACAAACTGGAGGTTGGAGGAGTTAGGCCTCTTCCATCGAGAGCAATCACTCTAATCACGTGTAGAGACCTGGACACTAACATCTGATACAGATATAATGAGGCTGCCTAAAGAAAATGCAGACACAAAAGAGCCATTGGAGAGCTGTCTCTTCAATTTGGTGTCCATACTGTGGCCATTCACTGCTTAGCATATAGTCTCAGGATGAAACCCTCCATGCTTTCTTGTCTTAATGTCAATGGATTTTATCTCCTTTGGCCAGCTTATTATCCCAGCAGGATATCTGACAACTGGAGGGGATGGGGGTTAATTTCCTTTCTTCCCATTCAGCTGAATCCACAGGCTTTCCTTACTCTCTGCAGATATGTAGCAGTTGCAGCTTTCCTAGTAGCCACTTTGTGGTTCCCATTTGTCATTGGGATTCCAAGGTACCTCAGTGTCTGCAATGTTGTCTTCTGGTTGTGCAATCCCCTCAGTTCTTACTACTTTTCCTCTCTTTGTTAAATCCGACTGCACTTCTCCAGTCTGAATGACATTCTGATGCCAATGCTGTAGATCCGTGTGGTGTGGCTCAGTGAATCGATGTCTCATTCATGCCTGGCACACAGCTTGATGTCATCCATGTAGTGGGTAATGTTTGCTCCATTCTGTAGTCCGTATCCATAGCCAGTGTTGTTCATGATCTGGCTGAGGGGACTCAGTCAGCAATCATTGGGACAGGCCTCCTTGGTTGTTCATTTGAGTTGTAAATAATGATTTTGAGCTTAATTGCCTAAAAACTGATGTCTGAATGTCTTCAACTGTTGTTAAAGTTAAAATGTGTAAGACGAATAAAGTTTTTGCCATCGTTTAGGACTATTTACTTTGTCATTGTTCAGTGAACATCACACTGATAGGCTGCAACAACCTCACTTTTTATTGAGGATTTCATTATTTCTGCTTTACTGGATACAAAATGCTTTAGAGGATTTCCAGACAAGAAACACCAACTTAACTTTAATGTTGAAGTGTAAACAATTATAATCTGATCTAAGATCAGCCTTCACTGATAGATGATGGCTCTCTGACAGCCACAGCATACTTATTAATATAAACCTACTTTTACTCTTTAACATTTAACTAAAACAGCCGACTGGCAAGTTTCTGCTGCTGTTTGTGTATAAAAACATTTTTGTATTGTCACAGGCTAGCTCATGGCCTGTGACAGTTTTATTGAAAAGAAAACAAATCAAAAAGCAAGATAAATATGGGATGTGAATATGTAAGTATGTCCTGTGTATGCAGTGTATGAGTGAGTGGACATGTATGTGGAAATCTGACTGAATATTGCAACTCAAAACCAACTAAAACAAAAGACAAACCAAAGTTACCTGGAGGAGCAGAGAGGGGAGAATTATTAGTAGAGCCCTGCTTAAATTAATTCAATTCAATTCAATTTTATTTATATAGCACCAAATCACAACAAACAGTCGCCTCAAGGTGCTTTGTATTGTGGGTAAAGAGCCTACAATAACACAGAGAAAACCCAACAGTCAAAACCACCCCCTATGAGCAAGCACTTGGCGACAGTGGGAAGGAAAATCTCCCTTTTAACAGGAAGAAACCTCCAGCAGAACCAGGCTCAGGGAGGGGCAGTCATCTGCCACGA
>JAMQGT020001377.1:0-24124 GCA_024447675.2 Pterophyllum scalare | reverse complement strand
GTGAGCGCGTTTCAGTAGTGTGTGTGAGCGCGTTTCAGTAGTGTGTGTGAGCGCGTTTCAGTAGTGTGTGTGAGCGCGTTTCAGTAGTGTGTGTGAGCGCGTTTCAGTAGTGTGTGTGAGCGCGTTTCAGTAGTGTGTGTGAGAGCGTTTCAGTAGTGTGTGTGAGCGCGTTTCAGTAGTGTGTGTGAGCGCGTTTCAGTAGTGTGTGTGAGCGCGTTTCAGTAGTGTGTGTGAGCGCGTTTCAGTAGTGTGTGTGAGCGCGTTTCAGTAGTGTGTGTGAGCGCGTTTCAGTAGTGTGTGTGAGCGCGTTTCAGTAGTGTGTGTGAGCGCGTTTCAGTAGTGTGTGTGAGAGCGTTGCAGTAGTGTGTGTGAGCGCGTTTCAGTAGTGTGTGTGAGCGCGTTTCAGTAGTGTGTGTGAGGTGCGTTCAGTAGTGTGTGTGAGCGCGTTTCAGTAGTGTGTGTGAGAGCGTTTCAGTAGTGTGTGTGAGCGCGTTTCAGTAGTGTGTGTGAGCGCGTTTCAGTAGTGTGTGTGAGCGCGTTTCAGTAGTGTGTGTGAGTGCGTTTCAGTAGTGTGTGAGAGCGCGTTTCAGTAGTGTGTGTGAGAGCGTTTCAGTAGTGTGTGTGAGCGCGTTTCAGTAGTGTGTGTGAGCGCGTTTCAGTAGTGTGTGTGAGCGCGTTTCAGTAGTGTGTGTGAGCGCGTTTCAGTAGTGTGTGTGAGCGCGTTTCAGTAGTGTGTGTGAGCGCGTTTCAGTAGTGTGTGTGAGCGCGTTTCAGTAGTGTGTGTGAGCGCGTTTCAGTAGTGTGTGTGAGCGCGTTTCAGTAGTGTGTGTGAGAGCGTTTCAGTAGTGTGTGTGAGCGCGTTTCAGTAGTGTGTGTGAGCGCGTTTCAGTAGTGTGTGTGAGCGCGTTTCAGTAGTGTGTGTGAGAGCGTTTCAGTAGTGTGTGTGAGCGCGTTTCAGTAGTGTGTGTGAGCGCGTTTCAGTAGTGTGTGTGAGCGCGATTTCAGCGTAGTGTGTGTGAGAGCGTTTCAGTAGTGTGTGTGAGCGCGTTTCAGTAGTGTGTGTGAGCGCGTTTCAGTAGTGTGTGTGAGCGCGTTTCAGTAGTGTGTGTGAGCGCGTTTCAGTAGTGTGTGTGAGCGCGTTTCAGTAGTGTGTGTGAGAGCGTTTCAGTAGTGTGTGTGAGCGCGTTTCAGTAGTGTGTGTGAGAGCGTTTCACTAGTGTGTGTGAGCGCGTTTCAGTAGTGTGTGTGAGATGCGTTTCAGTAGTGTGTGTGGAGCGCGTTTCAGTAGTGTGTGTGAGAGCGTTTCAGTAGTGTGTGTGAGCGCGTTTCAGTAGTGTGTAAGAGCGTTTTACTAGTGTGTGTGAGTGCGTTTCAGATGTATGCAGTAGCGTGCATGAGTGTGTGTATTTACGTGAGCGCGTTTCAGTAGTGTGTGTGAGAGCGTTTCACTAGTGTGTGTGAGCGCGTTTCAGTAGTGTGTGTGAGAGCGTTTCACTAGTGTGTGTGAGCGCGTTTCAGTAGTGTGTGTGAGTGCGTTTCAGTAGTGTGTGTGAGCGCGTTTCACTAGTGTGTGTGAGAGCGTTTCAGTAGTGTGTGTGAGAGCGTTTCGGTAGTGTGTGTGAGCGCGTTTCAGTAGTGTGTGTGAGCGCGTTTCAGTAGTGTGTGTGAGCGCGTTTCAGTAGTGTGTGTGAGCGCGTTTCAGTAGTGTGTGTGAGCGCGTTTCAGTAGTGTGTGTGAGAGCGTTTCAGTAGTGTGTGTGAGCGCGTTCAGTAGTGTGTGAGAGCGTTTCACTAGTGTGTGTGAGAGTTTTTCAGTAGTGTGTGTGAGCGCGCTTCAGTAGTGTGTGTGAGAGCGTTTCACTAGTGTGTGTGAGAGCGTTTCAGGAATAATGTCCTAAACGGCCCCTGATAGTTAATGGCTTTAATATTACAACTTAGATGTTAGCGTATCTTCATTACTAAACATTTTAAGTAGCAGTAGTAAATAATGCAGTAAGTAAATACAGTAGTAGCAGCAGTAGTAAATACTGCATCCATTTTTATTTGATTTGTGGATCTTCACACACACACACAAAAAATTCTTCAGGACCTAAAGTTGTGACACATGTTACAGCCATAAGCTACATTTGTGAGTGTTAAAATACGACTACATTAGAAAATTATTTTTGACAAAGAGGGAATCACAGCTAGAATTGTCTTGCATTTAGTAGTGGTAGTGCAATTCAAGTATGTGCGTGTGTGTATGGATACAGCAAACCAAAACCAAGTATGAGATTGAGGCAGAGAAGAGAGAGCTGGAGAGGCTGCTGGAGAAAAGAACACAGGAGGTGGAGAACCTCACTGGGAAGTTCACTACAGGCCAAAGATGAGAAGAGTGCCATGGAAGAGAAGTACCGCAATGAGCTCAATGCTCACATCAAGTTGTCTTCACTCTACAAGGTGAAAAATCAATGAGGAACTGTAGCTGTCTGATAACTAAGAATTCATGTCAGGGCATTTGTAATCTCCATCACACTGTAGCATCGTAAGACTAAGACTTATCCTTTTGCTCCCTGTAGGGGGCAGCAACAGACATGGAGACTAAGAACCAAGAACTGAGCAGAGCTATTGAGGAGCTCAGCAAGCTGGTGAAAGAAACTGGGGAAGGTACAAATCCATGTTTTCCTGCTCTGTCTAGAATGTGCACACCAGATCAATGAAATAAAGAGTGTGAGTTTAAAACGGTGACCACCGAGGAACAGCCGGACAAAAACTATATAAGTGGCCAACATCGTTGGTGGCATTTATGCTTGTGCTCATGCATTATGTGTTAATTATTGTGCGGTTGTGTCCCAGTGCTTTTACATGCAGTGCCACCCGATTAAAAACAAATACAGTGCTGGGACTGTTTCCCTCCTGGGTCCTCACTCTTTGCTGTGGCAAACATATTAGTCCTTCTAGTTTCTCCATTTCTTTCTACATTCCCTCACATCCATTCCGATAGTTTTAGGAATCTCCCTCCAGGAATTTGCTGACATTTGTGAGTCCTTGTGTTGATGCTGTGATTATTATTCCTTATACTGAGACAATGATTGTTATTCTCTTACTGATAAATTCAAAAACTGCAGTGAAAAAGTAGCCGGAAATGCACAGGAGGAATCTAATTGTGGGCTGTGTTGACCTGACGTGGAGTTATATTTCTCAGGAGGTGCACGTCAGGTTATGCTGTAAGTTACGTTGTCGGGTTCAGAGGGATTTGCGGTTATGGCGTAGACTGAAGCATAAATCCCCGGTTAAGCATTAGTAGTAAATGTATATTCTTAATAGGTTGAACTGGCTTTGCAGTTTTCCATATTCAGAGTGTCACTGATGACCTGTGTGTGATTGATTTTACTTTCTTTACAGCCAATAAGGCTCTAGAGAAGAAGGTGTCAGAGGGTGAAGAGCTAAAGACTCAGCTTGAGGCGGAGCTTAAAGAGAAGATTGAGAAAATGGAGAAGGAGTTGGAAAACGCTGCAGTGAAGGCTGCAGGCAAACACTGCTGTAAGGACATGGATGCACACGGCATTTTGTGTGTCTTACCTGTGTTGAGTCAAGAGAATATCTCTGCACACCCAAAACACCTTTATGTACATGTGCATGTTCTGATCCAGGCACGCCTTCGCTCACTGAGGGACAGTTGGATGCCATGTGCCCGTCAGCAGCCGCCATCGCCGCCATTGTCAAACCTGGCATGAAGTTCTTTGACGTGAGTTTATTGGATTTTTGGGATGTGGTAGGAGGGCAGTTTGGCATTATGAATATGCAGAAATGATGCAGTGAATTGTGTCATCATGATGTACAATTTCAGAGGTTTTCAACTTCTTGTGGAAGTGTGGAAAAACCTCTGAGGCCATTTGGGAGTCTTAATACATCTCATCAATCCACATATGTGAATGCTTAGTAAATTGGGATATAAGCAGATATTCTAAGTCTGGTGAATGTTAAAAGAGAGACTTTTGTTTTTCAATGGGCAGAGGAGGAAAACCAGCGTGGGAGTAGTGCTCCCTTTTACTCTTGTGTATGCAATATTTATTTACATTCAGTAGGTATTCAACACGCTGTCCTCATAATTAAAAAAAAAAAAAGGTCACCAAAGTAGATCTTAGTTCCACAATGACAGGAAAAAGGACAAATGAAGTAAAGAAAGTAAGAGTAGAATCGACATAACTGAGAACTACTGTTAATTAGTGTGCTTGTTACTTTGATATATTGCAGATTTTCAGATATATTCGGGTGTACGGCTAATTTTTGTTGTAAAGATATAACTCTGTGAACTTGATCACGTGCTGTCTGAAATGTTGCTTTCCGTCCATGCCTTTAGTCTGTCTGTGCTGCTGCAGTGTACCTTACTTAGAGTTTGGTGGTTAAGGATTGTTCCTCTTCCTCCTTTGTGTTTAGCTCTATAATGCGTATGCTGAGTGTCAGACACAGCTTCAGCTGGAGAAGCAGGAGGTGAGGAGAGTGAGCAGGGTGCTGGATGAGATTGTCCAGGAGGTCGAATCCAAAGCTCCTGTCCTCAAACACCAGAGGGAGGAGTTCGAGAGCATGCAGAGATCCATGGCCTCCCTGTGCAACAAGCTGGAGCAGGCTCGCACGGTGTGGCAGCTGTTCATAAATCCGTCTGTTCAGTTTTTGACTTGTTTTGTCATCTAAACTTATACGCTGTTCATTTTTTGCCGTTAGGAAATCTATAGTTTGCAGAAAGAGAAAGAGGAGGCCAAGCAGCGTTGTGATGACCTGGAGAGAGAGAAACTGAGGACTGAGAGGCTGCTGGAGGATACATCTGCACAGGCATGCTAATATATTCAGAACTATACCCCTCAAAATTTCATTTGTTAGGTCTGTTCCATCTGAGTAGATTTTATGGCCATCACGTGAGTGGGGATTTGATTAAGTATTCATGTTCAATGGTGTAGATGGTTTCACTGATTCTTTTCTTTGTGGTCCAGGTGTGTGGTCTTCTGGTGGAGCTGGAGGAAGCCAGAGGCAAACAGGTGACCAAGGATGAGAGCAGCTCCGCTGACATTTCTAGCACTTCGGAGGTGATCAGCCCTCAACAGCTGTCTTTCCGCAGTGTGGAGGAGCTCCAGAGGCAGAACCAAAGTCTCCTGAAAAGGCTAAGGGAGCTGGAGGAGGAGAAGGACAAGCACCAGAGCCAAGTAACATCAGCACGGTAAAAGCGATGGTGCTTTTTATTTTACTCCTGGTGATACAACTACTTGTACTGGTAGTTCAGTATGCTGTTCATAAATCATATACAGTCTTGGGTTCACAATGCAGTAACACAAGAGCCTTAGCGGTGCACTTTCAGTGAGTAATACAGGTGACCTTACCTGGATGAGATAGGGGAACCATTTCCTGTGTGGTATTTATAGGACTACTACTCAGCATTTGTTTTCAGATTATTAGATCACAGATTGGGTGAGGAAGTTGTGTTAAGTCTAAAAGGTGTGTTAGAGGCTAGCTGTCACTCTGTTGGTGAGCACAGGTCACTTGAAATTAATGTTGCATCACTATTTATTTATTATTGGTAATGCTAAAGCACATCCTGTAACAGCCAGACTTTTCACAGCTTGAAAATTTTTGACACCTTTTGAAGCAACAATATGACAAAATGGGCCACAAACCACCGAGTAGCTGAAATCCTTTATCTGCCAATGGGAACGTTTTTTTTTCTTCTAAACTGTAGATTTCCCCCTGAGTTCTGTAACCCTTACAGCGTACATGCAGCGGTAAACATGACACTTTTACTGGTAATATTGTAATTAATCAGGGAAAGTGTGACCGAGGTGAGTCAGATGAAACACAGGAAGCTTTACCTCTGCATTTTAAGGATCAGCTATGTACTGCTGTCTTTTTGCAGGATATTAGAGTTGGAGTCCAGTGTGGGTCAACTTCAGAAGGAGGTGGAGCAACTGAGAGAGCAGAGGAACCAGCAAAAACAGGTGGCAGACTCAAACGCTAGGCAGAGAGACATGTATAAGGCTCTGCTGACACAGAGCACCGGCTTCAGCCTGCCTCCTCAAGGTAATGATAAAAATACTAGAATGCTACATGTGGCACTTGTGGTGAACAGACACAATCAAGTTTTTGTGCATGTCTTCAGGTCAAGACTCTTCCCCCCACCCTGCACACGGCCGCTCTTCAGTCCCAGCTACTCGCTCTACTCCTCAGAGAGCCGCTGCTGCAGAGTCAGCACAGAACGCTCAGACAAAAGCTGCTTTAAAACAGGTACGTACAAGCATATCTCCATATGAAAAGGAATGCTAAAGTAGGAATCTAATTCCAGACGCTGTTTTGATCCCACCGTCGCCAAGTGCTTGCTCATAGGGGGTCGTTTTGACTGTTGGGTTTTCTCTGTGTTATTGTAGGGTCTTTACCCACAATACAAAGCGCCTTGAGGCGACTGTTTGTTGTGATTTGGCGCTATATAAATAAAATTGAATTGAATTGAATGTGTGTCTGTTCCCAGCTCAATGACGCCTTCACTCTGTATAAGAAGGAGAAGGCAGAGAACGACAGGATGCTGAATGAAACCAATGACCGGCTGCAAAGGCAGCTGACAGAACTCCACTCCAGCCACGCTAAGCTGACCTCTCAGCTAGAGTTCAGCAACAAGCGGTGGGTTAAGGACACAAAACGCTAATGTGACAGATTGTGTGTTTATGTTTTGTTTGTTTTTTTTAAGTCTGAGATCTGTGTGTGCATTTCTAAATGCCAGATACGAAATACTCCAGGAGACTGTATCAGCCTATCGCAGAGAGATCTCTACCCTACAGGAGAGGAACCATAAGATGTCTGCAACGGCTCAGCAACACGAGCACATTATCCACACGATGAACCAGGACCTGAGACAGGCTACTGAAAAAGCAGCACTAGAAGAGGTGAGCAAGAACAGCGGTGAGGATCAGGACAGCCAGAAAGATAAAGGGCCGTTATGCTTACTGTGAGTCAGTTGGGCTGTACTGGTTATCATTTGATTTTTCTTTGAGGTTTATATTTACTCACCTTGGAAGCAGATTAAAAATCAGTTATGAATAACCGGGAGGAGTGGCTACAGTATACTGCTTTAAAGTACATTTTAGGCTTCAAATCCAAATTTACTGCACACATCAGATGCACACAGTTTTATAACTGAGCCAGACATAACACGTGACTGTTAAAAATACCCCCAGACTGTCCCATAAAAGCATAACCAGTTAGCACTGTATGTTCAAGCGGCTTTTGCAGCTGGTTCGTGAACATCGAAGGGATTAAAAAGGAGAGAAATCTGCTCCTTAATAAGTTGAATCTCTAATCATGAATACTTTGTGCCTATTCTAAAACAAATGTAGCATGGCTGTTTGGCATGCTGTGAAACCTATCTAAGCCAACTATGTCTCGTTGTGCTGTTAATAATCAATCTAGAAACGTTAACTGAAGGAGACAAAACTAGCATCTCTCATCTGATTGAAGGACCAGTGAGCTCTGTCATCTGCCTGCCCATTTGTCCACAATTCACAAGAATCTCTAATCCCTCTATAGTATTTGTTAGAATTGAATTGACTTACATACAAAAATCATTCAATTTGTGCTCAAGTGGTAAATGGACTAGTTCTTATATAGCGCTTTTCTACTCTGACTGAGCACTCAGAGCGCTTAAACAACATGTTTGCATTCACCCATTCATACAAGCACTTCCATATGTAACTAAGGTAAGTGCTTATTGTCTAACATTCACACACATTCATACTCCCAGCACTTGCATCGGAGAGCAACTTGGGGTTCAGTATCTTGCCCAAGGATACTTTGGCACGCAGCCCGTGGCAGCCAGGAATCGAACCGCCAGCCTTCCGATTAGTAAGGTTCTACCTCCTGAGCTACAGCCACCCAGTTCAGTCATATTTGCTGTTTCATGAGCACTTTTTCATTTTTACCAGAATTAGTACTCCTAGATTATCGGTCAGATGTTAGTGAAACGTACACACGATGATTAGCTAATGGGTCGCCATCAACATTGTGCTCTCTGTCTGTAGGTGCGTGTGGAGAACCTGACTAAAGAGAGAGACATGTTGAGACAAGCAGAGAGTCGACTCAGTCGAGAGAAGGAAGCCATGCTGGCTGAACAACGTAACCAAAACCTGCTGCTCACCAACCTCAAGACTATACAGGTACCGTATCACAGCCAGAGAGTTTGGAAATGTGATGCTTTGGGTAATTTCCTGTCATTTATATGCAGATGTCATAAGCCTGTGTTTTATATGGACAGAGGTCCAGTCTTCTCTGAATGCCTGTTTTGCATTCTCTGTTTCCCCTTCAGTACTGGTCAAAGCATGTGTAAAGTAAAAAGGATTTCAGTGCTTGAATTTAATTTCTCCAATGCTTTGTTTCATTTTATTTGTGTATTTTTGGGGGGTCGGGGTGTCATGTGTCCAGTTGACGATGGATCGTACAGAAACTGAGACACGCCAGCGCCTGAACAACAAAATAGAACAACTGGAGTGTGAACTGACTTCGATGAAGACCAGACTAGAGCAGGAAGTGGCACAAAGACACGCTCTTGGCCGCTCTATGGATGTATGTATATTATTTGTGTGTTCATCTCGTTAATTCTAAGTGTGGCTGGAGACAGTGTGGCTGGAGTAGACTGATTGTGGAGCCAGTATATATTTCCTTTTCAATAATAGTTTCATTCCTCCATAACCTCCACTGCCCCTGCAGGCTCAGTTGTTAGAAGCGAAGAAGCAGCTAGAGACCCAGAAAACACTGCAGCAGAAGTACCAGGGAGCTGCTGCGTAGCGCTGAGCAGCAGTTGGCTGTACTGAAAGCCCAGCTGGCCTCTGCTAGCTCCTCTGAGGCTGTTACCACCTCCAGCACCACCACCACCCCAGTTACCAGGACTGCAGGCCTCCGAGCACCACTGAGGGGTAAGCAGTCGTCAGTGATACAGTATAATGTCCTAGAATACTTGTATACTAAGATTCAGCTTTAAAAGATCAGTAATGTCTCCTACAGTGCGCTCTCCAGTCCCAGCATCCTCCCAGCTGCCTAGCCAATCAGAGCAGGAGCTCTCAGAGGTGAGGGGTCTCCTGCGCAGTGTTGAGGAGAAGAACAGTGAATTAGAAGAGCAGCTGAAGAATGCTAATGCCACTGTAGAGCAGTATAGATCCGTAGTGCTGACTCTGGAAGACAGTCTGAAGAAAGAGAAGGAGGTACAGCTCCCTGCTTTCATTCATAAATACTATACACAGCTTTTAACACACTAGAATGCTGACCTTTCTTCATGGTTTAGATGCGCTCTCCTCTGGAGCTTCGCCTGAAGGAGTCAGAGGAGGTGCAGAAGCAGCTGGAGAAGAGGATTTTGGAGCTGGAGAAAATAAAGCAGCAAGAACAAGAGGAGAGAAGAAAGGCTGTGGATGCAGTGGAGAAACAAGTAAGATATAGTTATATTTTAATGTTGAGTATTTCTGATACAGTGTAACACATTTACCTAGTGTTGTGGTCGGAGAGTCATGGGCATGAATGTCAGGGTAATTTAGGCTTTTGATGATTTCTTTGAACTGTTCTTTTTCCAGGGTGTTCCATGTTTGACAGTGGGGATGGTGTGTTCAGGGTGGTGAGCTGTGTTGCTTTTACGCCAAACATATCGTTTTGCATTGTGGCCAAACAGTTCGATTTTGGTTTCATCTGACCAGAGCACCTTCTTCCACATGTTTGGTGTGTCTCCCAGGTGGCTTGTGGCAAACTTTAAACAAGACTTTTTATGGATATCTTTGAGAAATGGCTTTCTTCTTGCCACTCTTCCATAAAGGCCAGATTTGTGCAGTGTACGACTGATTGTTGTCCTATGGACAGACTCTCCCACCTCAGCTGTAGATCTCTGCAGTTCATCCAGAGTGATCATGGGCCTCTTGGCTGCATCTCTGATCAGTCTTCTCCTTGTTTGAGATGAAAGTTTAGAGGGACGGCCGGGTCTTGGTAGATTTGCAGTGGTCTGATACTCCTTCCATTTCAATATGATTGCTTGCACAGTGCTCCTTGAGATGTTTAAAGCTTGGGAAATCTTTTTGTATCCAAATCCGGCTTTAAACTTCTCCACAACAGTATCTCGGACCTGCCTGGTGTGTTCCTTGGTCTTCATGATGCTCTCTGCACTTGGAACAGAACCCTGAGACTATCACAGAGCAGGTGCATTTACACGGAGACTTGATTACACACAGGTGGATTCTATTTATCATCATCAGTCATTTGGGACAACATTGGATCATTCAGAGATCCTCACTGAACTTCTGGAGTGAGTTTGCTGCACTGAAAGTAAAGGGGCCGAATAATATTGCACGCCCCACTTTTCAGTTTTTTATTTGTTAAAAAGGTTTGACACATCCAATAAATTTCATTCCACTTCACGATTGTGTCCCACTTGTTGTTGATTCTTCACAAAAAATTAAAATTTTATATCTTTATGTTTGAAGCCTGAAATGTGGCAAAAGGTTGAAAAGTTCAAGGGGGCCAAATACTTTCGCAAGGCACTGTACCTCCATTAGTATTCGTTTAAATAAATGTTAAATGTTCTTGGCAGAATTGGTAGAATCCCTCAACAACGACCTTGTCATTGTGGATAAACAGCAGAATCTTTGTCTCATCTGACCATAAATATTTTCCCTAGAAGGCATTTGGCTTGTTCGTGTGGGCAGCTGCAAATTTCAGCCAAGCCTGAAGGTGTTGATTTTGGAGCCGTGTTTTCGTTGTTGGTCGGCACCCACTCAGTCAATGGTGACGTAAAATTTGCTTCACTGTGGACGGTGATGCTGGTGTTCCAGCAGTTTCCCATCTTGGTGGTTCCTGGGTTGTTTCTGAACATCCTAACCAGTTTGCTCTCATCTAAAGATGATTCATGCCCACGATGATTTTCTATAACTAAGTTTGAAGCCACCATCTGGCTGGGGCCTTTCTGTGTGGATGCTCTCCCCCTGTCTGTGTGGGTTCTCTCTGGCTTCTTCCCACAGGCCAGAGAGATGCAGTAAGTGGGGTTAGCTTAATTGGTGATTCTAAATTGGTCATAGGTGTGAATGGCAACCTGTTCAGGCTTGACCCCACTTTTTGCCCTATGGCAGTTGAGATAGCTTGGTGTTAGATAGGTGTTTGCAGTAATATTCCTTCCTCTCTTTGTACAGGTGTGTGAGCTGCAACGCAGTCTGAAGGCCAGTCAGGTAGAGCTGCAGGAGGCACTAGAGAGGGCTACTGGTGCTGTAACGCAGGAGCAGAAGGCCTTACAGGAAAGCCTGCTCCAGGTACACACACTGGTTAATAGACCTAGTTTCTATCATGTTTCTACTAGTTGACATGAACCTAAAAGTCCCTCTCCCCTTCTCTTGTCCTGTCAGACTAAGCTAGCTGGAGAGGCACAGGCTAAGTATGAGCGGGAGCTAATGCTTCATGCTGCTGACGTGGAGGCTCTACAGGAGCTGAAGAAGAGATTCCAACAAGGAGCCACACAAAAGATGGAGTTAGAGGAGGAACTGAAGAAGACCTCCTCTCTCCTGCAGGAGAAAACTGCAGGCTGGAACACAGCAGAGAGAAAGCTGAAGGTAGAACAACCCAAAAACTAACCAACCTTTCTTTTCACGCACATTTGAATGAGTTCTGTAACGTTAAATAACTCATGACAGTAATCTTAATTTAAACAAATTAAAATGTTGTCACAAGACTGAATCTGAGTGATCGTAACAGTCTCTACTGTGGCTCTCATTCAGGAGGACGTGTCCAGTCAGAGCCGTCGCTGTGAGGAGTTGGAGAAGCAGAATGCCCTGCTGCACCAACAGATGGATGAAATGGCTGCGAAGAACCGCCAGCTGCAGCAGCAGCCGCAACAGCAGCAGCTTGACTTGTCATTCAGCGAGGAAGGAAAGACCACTGAGCAAATACTAGAAATCCTCAGGTACTGCGCCACGAGAGGCTGATGAGCACTTGCGTTATTGCATGTGTCTTGATATTTGACACTTTATCTTAAAGTAGGAGCGTATGTAGACATTGTGCAAATAAGTTTTATAACAAAGAGATCATTACAGTTTCATTTCATGATAAAGTGATGCTTCAGAGGTAACAAACTAGAACTGAGTGTAAAAGGTATGTTTGTGGTGTAGGTTTGTGCGGCGGGAAAAGGAGATCGCTGTGGCTCGATGTGAGGCATCTGACGGAGAGGCCCTTCGCTACAAACAGCGAGTGGAACATCAAGAAAGAGAACTGAAGGAACTACAGGAAGCCCTGAACGCTGAGAGGGAGAAGATGCAGGTATGAGGTGGAGGAATGGTTGCTTGGTTTTACGTTTCATTGTTTTATTGTTCTATTAGTGTTGTGGCACACACTGGTTGTTTTTGTTTTTTGCGAGCATTGTACAGATAAATATAGGACATAGTAGTAACAGTAGTAGTAATAGTAACACCATAATGCTGTAACTTTAGCAGAATAACTGACGGTGGCTTAAACAGTTACACTGATTTAAATCGTGGGATTAGAAATATCAGGTTGGATTAAAAAAAAAATAGCCATGTTATTTCCTGAGACAAGAGGCTCTGATAAATATTTGAGGAAATACTGTTGTATGAAAAGCTTCATTGTCCTCTACAGAACCCTTCTTCCACATATTTGTCAAACAACTTTTAGACGACTGGCAGATATGAATTGTAGCTGATAATTCTCATTAAGAGTCAGCTCAGAAGTTTCTATAGTCTGTAGGACTGCAGGGAATCTGCACCTGTTTTAAATGGGAAAACTAGTATAAAGTAGGATTCTAGCACGACTCAAATGTGCAAGGGACAAAAAAGACAATTCTGCTTATTATTATTACCGCTCTTTTCTCAGGCTACAGCAAAGACTCTGGTCCAGCAGGAGGAGCAGCTGAAGAAGTTGGAGACTATCAGCGTTCTCCAGGAAACCAACAGGATGCTGAAAATGGACCGGGATAAACTGGAGCGAGAGCTGCAGCAAGCTCAGGCTAAAGTAAGATCGCAGCACTGGGTGTTGCTGTTTGTCTTAATGCTTCATTCAGTCTTTTCCTGCAGCTTAGTCTGTTATGCTTTTAAGTTTAGGTTCTTATCTGTAAACATTTAAAAACTCACAAGCAGGGACAGTTTGTGAAATCAATCTGGCAGAATTTTGATGGAGAAAATGAAGGTTTCTGTGCAGACAAGTGCACACGGACCTGCAGTGACAAAAGGTTGATTATGGAAGCATAATCAACCTTTTAATGCTAATGTTAGCCATAAGCCGAGTGTTGTTCTTAGTTTTAGCCTGAATTGTAATTTTTGTGTTAAATAGATTAGTAGAGATGCATGGATAGTAATTTTCTTGGCCGATTCCAATTTTTAATAAATTTTTCCTAAGTGTAATTAACTAGAACTCCACAGAACCATAATTACCTCGCCCACTGACGGGTGGAGGGAGGTTCTGTTTTCACTCGCGTTGGTGTGTTCGTTTGTTAGCAGGATAATTCAGAAAATTATGAACGGATTTCAATTCAAATTTCTGGAGTTGTTGGGGGTGGTGCAAGGAACAGTTGGTTGAATTTTAGTGGAGCTCCGGATCACATTCTTTTATAAAAGGATTCTTTACTAGTGTGAAATAGGGACTTGAACATATGGGAGGCTGACTGCACATTCAACTGTCTGGGTTGAGGACCCTGGTAATCGGCTCATTTTGTTCCTTGGCTGGCCGATAGGTGTGTCACTATAGATGAAAAAATTTGTTTTGTACCTTCATCTATAGATTTTTCCTTGAGGACGTCAGTAATGAATGGAAATGTGCAATTTGATGAGTTTTCCTCTCCAGCTGCAATTTTCTAGAGGCAAACGGCACACACAGCTGCTTCAGTGCTCACTTTCTCATCTTTATCAATGGGACTAAACCAAAAATACGTCCAGAAATACTTGACTTGACTCACTGAAGTCAACTTACTGCCCGTTCACCGTCAGAGACTCCCCTCTGGTGGCATTTTTGTTTCGCACTACAGTACATGACCTCAGTGCAGCGTCTCCTCTTGTTTTATTATTCTGTTTTTGTCTAAGTTCCCTGGTATATCTTGGTACAGACCAAGCCTGCTCCAGCTGCTCTTCTGAAAACCTCCAAAAATTGTGTCTCACCAGGTGGCAAAACTCCAGTTGGACATCGGCCCTCTGCATGAGTCTCTGTCTGTGCTGTCAGAGAAGAATGGCTCCCTGCAGGCTGACAAGAGGCTGTTGGAGGATGACCTTAAACGGTTGAAGGCAAAAAATCAGGTAATGCCACAGCGTGAAGGAGGTTGAGCGCATGTGTAAATGCTTTCATTATCTCTCTCTCATTTCTGCTACACCACAGTGGCTCCATAGTGTAGTGGTTTACACATTCACCTAACAAGTTTGATCCCAGGAGGAGACACACATCCTTTAAGGGTTGCGTAAGGAAGGGCAGAAAATTGAAGGGCATCAAAATCTGTCCATTTAAATATGTAGAAATACCCGCTGTTGAAACCCCTTGTGAATAAGTGAATAGCTGGATGTAGTTTTTTCCCCGTGTCTACTACACTGCAGTGTTCAGAGATTTATCTTTTTAAAAAAATATTTTTTTATTGTACACTCTTTGTTCTAAGTTTCTGCAGTCTTTACGTTATGTCCATGCTTAGTTTTTTGTTTGGTTTTGTTTTTTATTCTGACAGCAACTGATCAGCCAGCAGAAAGACGGTGATGTTGAGGAAAGACAGAAATTCACCACCGAGAGGGAGGCTCAGCAGAAGCGCATCACACAGCTGGCTGAAGACACAGCCAAGCTGAAGGCTGACCTGGCCAGGTAGAGAACACACACACACACACACACACACCGTGGGGTTAAATACACTCTTAACACCACAGAGGTGAAGTAAATGAAGCTTAGCCCGCGTGCTTACTGGATATTTTCTTAACTCTAGTTTCCATTGTGTGGTTTGTACCAGGCTTTTGTAGTTTTGCTGTCTGAGTGATCCGAATCTAATTTCCAGCAGCTCAGTAGAAAGCTGATCAATGCATCCTACAAAATAAACTAACCGAGACTATTATGTGTGACTCAGATCCAGTGCTAGTGGCACTTTAGCTCAGTCTCAGCTGCAAAGCTTCAGAGAGTCTGTTGCCCGCCTGACGTCTGAAAGAGACTCTCTGAAGAAAGACCTGGAAGCGAAAAATAACGACATTATGGAGAAGAACAAGACCATCACCCAGGTGAAGAAGATTGGACGGCGCTACAAAACCCAGTACGAGGAGCTCAAAGCCCAGCATGACAAGGTGCGACCAAAAGTTTGTGGAAGCAGTTTGGACCAGTTGAGTGTGGACGACAACAGCAATGAGTACTTGTGTTTGTCTCCTCCAGCTGGTTGGTGAAACAGCTGCCAAAGCAGGAAGCGAGGCAGCTCCAAGCCAGGAGGCCCAGCAGGAGTTGAAAAAAGCCCAGGAGCAGCTCAGCAAAACCCGGGAGGAGCTGAATGCTCTGAAAGAAGAGGTTCAGAAAAAACAGGAGGAGGTGAGCAAACCGTAAACATAACAAACATCTTCATATTTTTCAAATAACTGTATTTTTACCACATGTAAAACATTTTTAGTAAATCAAGGTCTTTGAGGGAGTATTTGAGATGCTGTTTGGAGCAAGAGTTTGAAACACCATCAGCAGTTCTGCTCTATGCACATAGTTCAGTGGTTATCAATGGGTCGGGGTGCTTTGAACCTTTAAACTTCCCTCCAAGTCTCTTTGGATTTTTATAGTATTTTCTTTTTTGTTTAATTTGTTATTTTTCATATCTGGTATATTTAAGGGTTCACATTGTGTTGGCCGAGTGTGCGAAATATTCAAAGTTACACAAAACATCAAACAAACGACTGCTTGTTCAGACTCTTTATTTTGGTGTCGGGAAATAAAAACAGTAACTGATTACCTTTTATAAGTGATGCTGTTATTCATACAGTATACAGCTGACACATCATTTAAAGATGTTCAGCTGTTACTGATGCAATAGTGACTCTGGTTGCTTTTAGTTTAAGTGTCAGTTTGTTCCACCAGGCCCAGAAGTCCCAGCAGGAGTTGGAAGCAGTCCAGAAGGAAAGCCAGCAGACCAAGGAAAAGTTCCAGGAGGTCCAAAGCCAGCTGACCCAGGTACAGCTCGATAAAGTTAACTGAAACTGGCAGCAGATCTTTATTAAAAGATGGAAAGGATGAACAGCATATTTAGTTAGCTCTCCGTTTAGATTTATCATGCCGTTGTCACCTATTTGATGCTACAGGTTCAGTCCCAGCTGTCGCAGAGCCAGACTCAACTGCAGCAGAATCAGAACCTACTGACCCAAAATCAGAAAGAGCTTCAACAAGCCAAGAGCCACACCCAGCAGGTGAGCTGGATTTGTGGTTGACCTTTTATTTATCTGGGATATCGAGCCTAAAGAGTGTTAATGCACAGTAGCTGCAGCTCCATTCTAAAAGGATTCCAGCCACTACCAGCAAATAGACCCACAGTAACCAGATTACCTTCTTTCTTTTTGTTTAAAGGTGCAAAACCAGTTAAAATCAGCTCAGTCTCAAGCTCAGGCCCGCCAGAACCAGATTCAGCAGCTCCAAAGGGAGCTTCAGCAGACTAAAGAAACCCTCCAGCAGAACCTCACTAGTCAGAAAGAGCTTCAGCAGACCCACCAAACCAGCCAACAGAGCCACAGCCAGGAAATCACTAACCTCAAAGCTGCTCTGAGCCAAGCAGAGAGCAAGGTGAGCACCATTTGTTATCACTGTGAGGTATAAGTCATGTGATGACTGACCCCTAACCCTGTGATATCAGGTACGTGTTTAAAAATTTAAATTGTTTTTTTTTTCAGTTGTTCTGTCATTTCTTAAATTTTCATAATTTTTCCATTTTATTACGTGTGTAATATTTTTTGTCATGTTTAAACAAGTAGTTTGTGTATCTGTGCTTTCCTCCTAACAGGTGACTGAGCTTCAAGGTCAGCTGGAGAGCTTGCAGAAGGTAAGGAAAGAGATTTTAATGGATCAGTAATATCAGTCATTAAAAACCCAGGATGTTTTGAAAAGTCCTGGAAATGTGCTTCACAGGTTTTTCTTTTGGTTTTTAAAAAAAAATAAAAATAAGCTTCTGTGGCTCAAGTGAAAACTGCAGACGTGAGTAAAAAGTTTAAAGGGTCCATGATCATTTAAATTTGACCAACCTCAAGTTCAGGTTTTTTATGGACCTCTTGACAGCGTTCAGTGGGCTCCTACCTTTGAATCTGTGTGTCCCCATGTATTTGTGCCTCTGTCATGTAATCTTCTCCAAAGGCATCAAGGTGTCAAAAGGCGATCATTTAACTAGAGTTCCCTTTTTACCCTCAACAACACGGGAGGACATTTTCATCATACTGTCCGTCCGGGTGTCTGTCTGTGAGGCTTTACCTTTCCGGTCTGTAGACTCCAAAACCATAAGGAGCCATGAAACACTTTTACCCTTCAAAGATCTGCAACACGACCTGGAATATGTATTATATCTTTACTAACCCAAGGGGAGACTAAAAGTTTAGGGCAAAGCCTCCAAATAGGATAAAATAGTAATAAGATGTCTGCTGAAGGTTTTTCTATTGTGAAGCGAGGCTGTGACGTTATCTTGACTTCTACATTTACAGTGCCTTGCGAAAGTATTTGGCCCCCTTGAACTTTTCAACCTTTTGCCACATTTCAGGCTTCAAACATAAAGATATAAAATTTGAATTTTTTGTGAAGAATCAACAACAAGTGGGACACAATCGTGAAGTGGAATGAAATTTATTGGATGTGTCAAACTTTTTTAACAAATAAAAAACTGAAAAGTGGGGCGTGCAATATTATTCAGCCCCTTTACTTTCAGTGCAGCAAACTGACTCCAGAAGTTCAGTGAGGATCTCTGAATGATCCAATGTTGTCCCAAATGACTGATGATGATAAATAGAATCCACCTGTGTGTAATCAAGTCTCCGTATAAATGCACCTGCTCTGTGATAGTCTCAGGGTTCTGTTCCAAGTGCAGAGAGCATCATGAAGACCAAGGAACACACCAGGCAGGTCCGAGATACTGTTGTGGAGAAGTTTAAAGCCGGATTTGGATACAAAAAGATTTCCCAAGCTTTAAATTAACTTGCACATTCTCAAGGAGCACTGTGCAAGCAATCATATTGAAATGGAAGGAGTATCAGACCACTGCAAATCTACCAAGACCCGAGTGGCAAGAAGAAAGCCATTTCTCAAAGATATCCATAAAAGTCTTGTTTAAAGTTTGCCACAAGCCACCTGAGAGACACACCAAACATGTGGAAGAAGGTGCTCTGGTCAGATGAAACCAAAATCGAACTGTTTGGCCACAATGTAAAACGATATGTTTGGCGTAAAAGCAACACAGCTCATCACCCTGAACACACCATCCCCACTGTCAAACATGGTGGTGGCAGCATCATGGTTTGGGCCTGCTTTTCGTCAGCAGGGACAGGGAAGATGGTCAAAATTGATGGGAAGATGGATGGGACCAAATACAGGACCATTCTGGAAGAAAACCTGATGGAGTCTGCAAGAGACCTGAGACTGGGACGGAGATTTATCTTCCAACAAGACAATGATCCAAAACATAAAGTCAAATCTACAATGGAATGGTTCACAAATAAACGTATCCAGGTGTTGGAATGGCCAAGTCAAAGTCCAGACCTGAATCCAATCGAGAATCTGTGGAAAGAGCTGAAGACTGCTGTTCACAAACGCTCTCCATCCAACCTCACTGAGCTCGAGTTGTTTTGCAAGGAAGAATGGGCGAGAATTTCAGTCTCTCGATATGCAAAACTGATAGAGACATACCCCAAGAGACTTGTAGCTGTAATTGCAGCAAAAGGTGGCGCTACAAAGTATTAATGCAAGGGGGCCGAATAATATTGCACGCCCCACTTTTCAGTTTTTTATTTGTTAAAAAAGTTTGACACATCCAATAAATTTCATTCCGCTTCATGATTGTGTCCCACTTGTTGTTGATTCTTCACAAAAAATTAAAATTTTATATCTTTATGTTTGAAGCCTGAAATGTGGCAAAAGGTTGAAAAGTTCAAGGGGGCTGAATACTTTTGTAAGGCACTGTAATTTATGTTTTCATTAATCGTGGGAGGATATCCACATCGCTGACGGGTGTTGTTTGGGAAAGAGGATGAAGTCTGGACAGCCTGAGGTACAACCTGGCAGCATCAGACGGACCAAAGCATAATGTCTCAGAGGCGTTCTGTTGGATTTAGGTTAGGCAAGCATGGGGGCCCATCAGAGGTATCCATTCCTTCATCCTCCAGGAGCTGTCTGGATACTCTCACAGCATTAGGTCGGGCATTGTTATGCACCAGGAGGAACCTAGGACCCACTGCACCAGCGTAGGGTCTGACAATGAGTCCAAGGATTTCATCCTGATACCTGATGGCAGTCAGGGTGTTGTGGTTTGTGTGTCCCTCCATGGATTTGCCTCCCCAGACCATCACCGACCCACCACCAAACCGGTCATGCTGAACGATGTTACAGGCAGCATAACGTTGCTGCTAACGACCCTCTCACATCTGTCACATGTGCTCAGGGTAAACCTGCTCTCATCTGTGAAAAGCACAGGGCTCCTGTGGTGGACCTGTCGATTCTGGTGTTTTATGGCAAAAGTCAGTCGGTGCTGGTCAGTGAGCACAGGGACCACTAGAGGATGTCCTCAGGCCACCCTCATGAAGTCTGTTTCTGATTGTTTGGTCAGAGACATTCACACCAGCAGCTGCTGGAGGTCATTTTGTAGCACTGGCAGTGCTCATCCTGTTCCTCCTTGCACAAAGGAGCAGATACAGTCCTGCTGATGGGTTAAGGACCTTCTACAGCCCTGTCCAGCTCTCCTAGAGTGACTGTCTGTCTCCTGGACTCTCCTCCGTGCTCTGAGACTGTGCTGGGAGACACAGCAAACCTTGTGGCAATGGCACGTACTGATGACCCATCCTGGAGGAGTTGGACTACCTGTGCAGCCTCTGTAGGGTCCAGGTACCACCTCATGCTACCAGCAGTGAAACTGACCCTAGCCAAATGCAACACTAGTGAAAAACAGTCAGAAAAGATGAGGAGGGGGAAATGTCAGAGTCCTCCACCTGTGAAAGTGCACCCGATATTAATTTCATGAACACCAAAGCAGCTGAAACTGATTAACAACCCCCTCTGATACTCACTGACCAGATCAATATCACAGAGGTTTGACTGACTTGATGCTGAGCTCTGATTAAAAAGTGTTCCTGTAAATTTTTTTGGGCAGTGTACAATTATTAGTTTTTAATCAGTCTCCTCTTAATGCCTGTCTCTTCTTTAAATTTATCTTCGACTTGTTGTTATCTCAGTGACATTTGCAGAAAAAAATTTAATTATGTCCAGCATAGAAAGGTATTTTAGAGCCTGTTTACCTCTTTTTCAGACGGTCGCTGAGCGTGAAGTAGATGTCAAACATCTACAGGAGCAGCTAACTGAAGCTAATGAAGCCAGTGAAGCTAGCCGAAACCAGAGTTCCCAGTCTGTCCAGTCTAGTGATGCTGATGCTGCTTCTGAGGCAAACCAGACACAACAAGAGGAGCTTGCAAAACTCAGACAGGAGGTACCTCAGAATCCCACATAGACTATATTCTAGTCAAATTGTTGTGTTAATTTACATAGTCCTCTAGTCTCTTTATGCTGGATTTTACACACTAAGTGTGTAAATTAACTGTCAAGAAAATAATTTATGTGTGTGTGTGGTGTCTCTTCAGCTGTCTGAGAGCAAGAGCAGAGAGGAGCAGCTAAAACAGCAGATGGCTGACAAAGAGGAAAAAACCAAGAAGGCCTTTTTTGGAGCCAAGACCAAAATCAACCAACTAAACAGTGAGCTCAGACAAACACCTGCTGACAAAGTACAAGCAAACAAATAAGCTACCCCGCTTATCGTAACTTAAATTTGTGACCTGCGTTCTTCACCTATAGGTGCTAAAGAGCAGCTCAGTCAGGAGATCGAGGAACTGAAGCAGAGTAAGGAGGAGCTGGAGGTGAGAATGAACGCCCTCAAGTCTCAGTATGAAGGACGACTTCTCCGGCTGGACAGAGAGCTGAGAGAACGGAGAGAGACACAAACACACTCTGACTCCAGAGAGGAAGCACAGGACCAGAGTGGAGCTAAGGTACAGGATGCACACGGAGGCACACACTACTCGGACTTCCTCATCAAGATGGACCATGTTTCTAGAAATTCACTGTTTTCTTGTTATAAGTATTTGTGCACAAATTGTGCCTGTGTTTGTATGTTTTTAAATTCTGTAACAAGTTATTAAAGCCACATTAGGGGAAATAGTGTAATATAGCATAGTGTAATAAAAAACATTTGCAAAATAATGTTGAACTATTACATCAGGGCAAAAAGTAGTTTTATTTTGAAACCGTAGCACTGTGCTAGACCAAAACAAAACTGAGGGCTGTGATCATGTTCACTGAACCCAGGCAAAATATGCATCATTGTGCTTTGTTAAAATTGTGTCTCTGCTTTCAACTTTGTGAGCGCGACAACTCGATAACAATGTGACCCAGGATTTTCAAACTGATATCATAGATGTATCTGCTACAGATCTCGGACGACTTGTTCTTACCACAATCACAGAAAGTGAGTGTGTTCTCAGCGGTTTATATTTTTGATGATTTTAGCATTTATTGTTGCTGGTTCTTACTTAGACATTTGCTTTTGAATTGATTTGGTGAATCAAGTCATCGAGGCTCACGTGCACCTCATTAAGGTCTACTGAGACCTGTAATTATGTGTATGAGAACTTCCCGGGGATTCTTGCCCCCTAAAGAGTCTACTGTCGGGAGGCTGAGGGGAACATGGTGGCCAACAGTATTTTTATTTTTATTCTGTACACAGTACAACTTTATAAGTACAAATATACCTCCAAATATATTTTATCAGAATTCAACTACTTTTTCAAAAGCTATATTTCAAGAAATGTTGCAACTTTTTCTTCAGTTTGTCTCAAGTGTGCTTCTGGCATTCAGTGTAGTGCATGCGTCATGTGAATGTAATAATGATCAATAACAAGCCTGTGTCTGTCCTTAGGGGGGCGATCAGGCGAGGTCTGCAGACCAAAGACAGATATCATTGAAGAGTCCTGCACAAGACAGAGGAAGGTACTCATGCATATGCATATTTAATCGTTCTAAATAATTGTAAACTAGCTTTTTCATACAGTGACTAGTCAGTGGATGCAATGAGGTTGTAGGGTCATGAACTTGAGATTATAAAGGAGCTAGTTTTTGTTTTTTTTTTATAAAACACGAGTCTGTAGAGCTCACAGTGTAGGTGGGAGCATTTCACCCACATTTAAGAGTAAAACTAGAACTGCATTAGAAACATGGCTAGGAGCACGTGTGTGAATGAAAAGTGTGACAACATGAAGCCCACAGTTTCCTCAGCAAAAAGATAACAACTGTAGCAGTGACGACGCTGTCATAGATTGATGTGGAGTCCACACACACACACACACACACACACACACACACACACACACACACACACATCGAAGAGCAAAGAGACAGACCCATTACCAAAACAGAAATGTTTGTTCCTGTAATCACATTAAACTACAACTAGATTTATTTCAAGGCTTTGGTAACATTTTTGCAGAATTAGATTCACATAAAATATATTAATTTAATATTTTAATATATTTTATTTATATATAGATTAATAAAATAGTATATTAACTAAATTCAATTGCAGTCATGTTAAAAAAAATAAAGTATTTTTTCTGCAGGCCTGTAAAAATATACATGGGCCAGCAAAACTCTGAGCCACTGACCTGGGGCTGAACAACATTATTATTAACATTAATAATTATTAACATCCGCACCATCAGAATTTCTGTTTTCTGCAGAAGGAAATGTTGCCTCAAAGCACAGGACAAACCTCAGCTCTGAGAATGCTGATATGCTCGCTTTTCTTCGTTGTAGCCACCACATTCCCCTTTAAAGGCTTACAGACACACACTCATTCACTATAGCAGTTAAGCAGGCAGAACAAAAACATACACACGCACAAGAACACTCCAGCTCTTCCTCATTTAGGAGATGCAACAATGTCAGAGCTCTTTTTTTTTTTGCCTCTTACTAATGTAAGAAAGCCTCCAAGAGGACAGAGTAAAGGCTATTTTATTTTATGACTGAAGTTATTGTATTTGGCATTACTGAACTTGTGATTATTTATTTTTGCATTCAAGAAAATGTTTTCTTTTAAAAAATATGATGATGGATGTAATATGGCACATACATTCAATGAAATGATTTAGGCTTTTTGATAGATCACAAACACTGGTTTCCATATTAATAACTGCAATGTGGAGTTTATTTTGAAAGAATATTTACTATTGATCATTAATAAGACAAAAGTATTTCTTAGCTGACTAACTCAATTGATGCAGTGATCAATTACTAAGATAATTGATAGCCGCGGCCCTGGAGCTAGCATGAATTCTGAAAGCCTAGAAGAGAAATGATGTTTTTACTGTTTTGTAGAACAGACACAACAAACTGCTTGCATGTGTGAACTATTTCTCCATCAGTTCCGCTCTGTCTGAGCCTCCCACTGCCAACATCCGACCCACCCCAAGTACTCCATCTCCTAGCAACAAGTCAAGTCCCTCCCCTGGCAGCAAGGCCACACCTCGTGCCAGCATCCGGCCTTTGGTCACCCTGGCAGCTGCCCCCATCCCAACTCCTATGGCCACAGTAATGCTGACCACACAGACTGACAGCCAGGAGGGTAAGAGCAAGAAGACCATCCACCCATCCATCCATCCATCATTTTCTCCTGCAAGAAGGCAAATGAAATAAAAGTTGGAGATGTGCTATGATGTGTAATGGTGACATGGTGAAATCATATCTGTCATTTCTGCAGTGCTGATAAATACGTCAGCCTCTGTACACTCTACCAGCTCCAGTTTGGTGAACGCACCCACGTCCATAACTCAGCCAAGCAGCAACCAGGCCACAGCTTTTGTCCAGCCCACTCAGCAGCAGACAGCCAGTCAGGATGCAGGGCCCAGCGTGGAGGCAGAGCAGCC
>JAMQGT020001376.1:0-10499 GCA_024447675.2 Pterophyllum scalare | reverse complement strand
CTGTTGACTAGTATAATTTACATCTCAAACATGTTTATGAGTCCTGCCTGCTTTTTACAAACTGTGATAGACCAACAAATGAAATATTGCCATACTGTTAGTAATTCTAAAAGAGAATGCATGGCTTATGCTCTCACCGAAGAAAGCCTTTTCTTTTTTCTAACTGCTGACAGTAGAAAAAAGAAGAGCAGGGAAGTAGACTGCATCCACATAGGTCTGAGCGGTGCTGAGCATGATACAGCTGAGCCATCAGGAGGCATGTGAAATCAGATACTGCTCATTGTGTCTGAAGTGGAAGTCAGTGCTGCGAACACACACCAAAAGTGCACACAAAGACAATTCTTATTCATGCTGATTTATCCCGTTCGTGGGCCTAGAAACATGTACGAGGTAGAAGTCATTAATGAACCCCAGCCGGGATCTAATGATATCACTAGTACAAGATAAGCAATATCCGGTAATATCTAGGATACAATTTTCAATATAGGTGCCTTGTGTTATGAGTAAAACCTGTTTGTGTCTCTGCTCTTATGGATGAAGGGATGAAGGCCTAGGGGAAGGATTGCCCTCAATATCAGCTAGACAGTAAGTTCAACTATCAAAAGCTACACAAAAGAGTATGACCCCGAGTAATGCAAGAGGCACAGACGTTGATCAAAAGGTGACAAGATTCCATCAATCCAGAGCAAGGCGAAAAGTTTAAAAGCACATAGGTGTCGCACACGAAGGTGACATTCTTAAAAGGCAGTCACAAGCCCATACATTTACTTATTCAGGACCACTGCTACATGTTGTGACACAGTCAAAACACACTGATGCAACCTCTACACATACCTAACCTCCTCTCTTGTCCTCAGAGAAAGCAAGTGGGGTCAGAGTTAACTGCGCTACTCAATCTCACTTCTAGAGGCATTCATGGGTGTGAGAAGAACTGTGCCAAAGGGCTGTCCATCTATTTGACAGGCCCGGGTCACACAGAGGATGGAGAAGGATAGAAGGAAAAGATACTGGCAGATTCTGTAGAAGTAATGGGGATGCGCGCAGGGAGCAGAGGCAGTAGAAAAGAAATAGCGGTCCTCTATATCACAGATAATGGCAGGGAGATGCTGGCCAGAACCGATGGCCGCTGGCTTGCCTGGTTAGTTTGTGAAATATAGTACTGCTGGCTCACCTGCAGCCCCTGTCAATACTCAGCTGTCATGTGTGTCCATGGGATGGCCCCATTTAAATGCATGAGAGCACCTCTCGCAGCCAGCATAAAGAAGATTAAAGGAGACTGCAGTTTTATTTTATTTTATTTTTCAACATTCTTTTTTGAGAGATTCAGTCTAAGCAACATAAGCCGCAGCAGCCCAGGGAGAAAAAGCGAATGGTAAATTGTTGCTTTCATTAAAACTTCAAGGAGTCAGTTTCATTATGAAGGTTCAAAGGCAATGAAAAATGTGTGTGGCTGGTTTCTCCCACTCTCACTCTCTGCCTTTTTCCTCTTCTTCCTCGAGTTGGATAGAATAATGGCCAGTGTGACAACTACTTGTAATTTTGTCCCTAAAGGGCTAGTGTATATGTATGTGGGTAAACTGGTGATCTGCCATTATGCTCACAGCAGGCATAATGAGGCATGGAAGGGCTTACCGTTGCCCTTCAACCAAGCCAGTGCGTCTGCAGGGTTTTTCTGTGAGGTTTTAAAGTGCTTTAACAGTAGATGCCGACTGCCGACTTCCTCTTATTATTAGGAATGTTATTAGGAAAATTAGAAAGAGATGTAGTTCAGATGTGTTAGAATACATTTAAACTGGTGACTCTAGATGAAACTTTGATAAAAGATTGTTTAAATTGTGTGAGGAGTTGCTCTTGATAAGCACGAAAAACCCTTTTCTAAAAATACAAAGTCAGGGGTGTTTTTTTTTTTTGTTTTTTTTACTTATTACGATCAATTGCTTATTCTATTTCTGAATAAACAGTGATTTGTCTCCAGAAAAAGTTGCAGAAATAGTAGCAGTAATAGCAGCTCTGCTGTGTTTGCATTTAAGGAATTACACTCCTCACACAGATCCTGAGACCTTCACATACAGCAATACTGATTATGCTACACCCCTCATACCACAATGTAGCTAAAACAGTTAATAGTTAGCCCATGTGTAGGTAACAGGCGCCTTAATGTACCCTACATGCCCCAAAGACAGACCAAGTTTGTGAACATAACAGAGTTTAAGCAACTAAGAGTATAAAAAGTATAGTCTACTTCATGATGTGGCCAGAATATTGATTTGTGCTTATAGCTTTATCAAGTATTAACTTCTTTTAGCTTCTCCCTTTATGGGTCTCCACAGCAGATCATTTGCATCCTCTATCTCACCCTGTCCCTCCTCCATCACATGGACCCCCTGATTGCCCTCCTTCATCACATCCACAAATCCTCTCTGTGGTCTTCCTCTTTTCCTCCTGCCTGGCAGCTCCATACTCAGCATCCTTTGTCCTTCCCATAATGCTTTTCTTCTCCACACCTCTCTTTTCACGCCCCATGCATTTAATTGCCATAATGCATGTCATTAACTTTTTTCTGTCTTGTGCTTCTGTGTCGGTGCACTTTTTCTCCTAACCCTCCAACTAGACACAGCAGATGGCTGTCCCTTCCTTTGCCTGGCTCTCCCAGAGGTCTCTTCCTGTTAAGAGGGAGCTTTTCCTTCCCACAGTTGCTAAGTGCTTGCTCATAGGGCTTCAACTGGTCATTTGGGTTTTCTCTCTAATATTGTAGACTCTTTATCTTGCACCTTGAGGCAGCTTGTTGTGAATTGGTGCTATATAAATAAAACTGAATTGAATGTTATAAAGGCTGGTGTATACCATAAGAGCAGTCTAATTTGTGTTAAAGTGCCATGTTCCATGTGTTCCTTCATGGCTTTAAAGACCTTGAGGTGCAAAAGTTTTGCCTTCAGTGAAAAGTTGCTGCAGACACTATGGAGCTTTTAATGGAAGAAATTCTTTCTGATGTGCTTTTCATTTAGCGAGTGGAGCTTCATTCTTTCTCAACATGCTTTTTTCAGATGGATAAGGAGGAATCATCCAGTCTGCACTCCATGGCTGGCGGCAGTACAAGCAATAATGTGTATGTGGGTGTGATCATGGTGCTGAAGCACTAGAGCCAGACAGACTGCCGATATCTAGAATTAATGAAAGCAATACACTACCTAATCCACTCTTAGCCACTGAATCTCTTTCAGTTACTCAGCCTCTCTCAGTCTTTCTATGTCCCTTCCTGTCCATGTAACCCTATGGTTTGTGAGAGAGGAGGTAACAAAACACCTCAGTAACAGCACAGATAAGGGGTGGTCCAAGATGAACAAGTGAGAGGGGTGTGCAGAGGCAGAAGAGGATGGAGGAGTGAAGACAAAGATAGTGGGTAGATGGCTTCACACGCACCACTGAAAGGTTCTGATCGTCCCATGATAATTGTAAAAAGGTCAGTCCTCCTCCTCACCAAGACTGCAGAGAAAAAGATATGTGCAAACACAGAGACACACATATGTGTCTGCACACTCTCCTGTCCCCTCCTGCTAGCGTGCTCTTTAGAGTGACACAGCTGCCTTTGGAGAGTTCTGCGGATTACCTCTTTAAATACCACAGCATTGTGATACAAAGATGGAAGGAATGAAAGGAAGAAAACCTGGATAAGTGTTGAAGAGGGGTGCATTCGATGGTTGCTATCTTAGTCTGAAATTCAGTGATCTTGAGATTGAATAAAGGTTGCTTCCTGTGGCTGAGTTGGAGTCAGTAATAATGTTAAGGCTCTTAATACTGAAAACAAACATAATACAGAGCTCTTGCCAGATACAAAAAAAAACCAAAAAAAAAATCCAAAGGTTAAAGCAACCAACATGCTGGAGAGGAATGGTGTTTGCAAAAAAGGGTTTCTTTGAGCTCCTTGTCAGAGTAAATAAAACCAGAACATTGCACCAGGGTGTGATTGTATTTGTCTGATTTTATGCTGTGACCAAAAAAAAAACAACACACACACGCACACACACACACACACACGCGCGCGCACGCACACACACACACACACACACACACACACACACACACACACAACATCCTGTTGTATTAATTCTGTCAAGTCTCTGTGCTCCAGAACAAGTGTCTGCAGTACATTGACATGCGTCACTTCTCAGTGGACACAACATATTAAAATTAGATCACAGCAGCCAGGAAACAGCTGTTTATGGGACTCTTCAATTTCTCTGCTATTTTATAGTCATTCTGTCTCTGTGACATTTATGAATGGATAACGCCATCTGTCTTGGAGGGAAAGCTGCTCACAAAGAAGGCTTCGGTGATAACTTGTAGCTTAAAGAGCTAATTAAGACTGCCTAGCTAGACAAGTTTTGATCATACATTGATAACACAAAGTTGCACTAAAAAGTAAGAACATACAGTCCAGCAAATATAGTTTGAAGTTTAATTTGGGCTGCACTGCATACTGAAATAAACAATGCTTAAAAAAACTTAGAAAGTGAATTGCTTAACATGTTGTAATCAGATGGATAACAATATTTTAAAAGATAGTGGTGGCTCGATTCATTTCATAAAGGTCAATGCAAATTCTAAACTGCTGACTCTCAATCAGAAACTACAGCATCAGATCAATGCTGATTTGAATTAGCTGATTAAGCACCACCGTGAGTGAGTAAGAAAGAAAAAAAAACATAAGAAAAGAAAAGAGGAAAGGAGACTAACACAGGATCAATAATATTGACAGACTTAAAGGAATATGGGAAACAACCAAGACACCCAGCATGCACATAGACGCACATGGATTCATTGTGTAATCACTAACATTAGGAAAGAGCAAGTCAAAGTCAGTCCACTGTTATGGCTCATTTAGTATGGGATGTACGAGCCAACAGGATGACTTTCGATCTACTTGTGGCTAGTGATTAGACCAATGATCTGAGACATTTCACACTGAAAGCTGAATCACATATCGGTCGTGGATACCATTATTTGTCTGACTGGTGAAACAGCACATCAAATGTTGGATCCACAAGTGGAAGCCAGAGTTCAACGAGCTTTAACATTTCTGATTGGGGTCAGCAACTGCTGGAGGACTGTTAGTTACAGTGCCCGCTAAATGAAATAAAAGTTGCAGTCCTGTGGGATGAAGTATTACAAGAGGACCTCATGAGATGAATGAATCACTCCCCGGCCTCTGCATTTTATGAAATACATTAGCATAGGATTGTAAGATTTGCTGAATTTGCTGAAAAACAGTGCTGCTGTAGATCTGGTTGCATAAAAGACTATAAGAAAATTGCTGGCATGGGGATTTAGGTTACATTTGGGTTTATGCTTCTTTTTAAAATGGTACCTTCCCTAAGATTAATTATACTTTGTACTGCACCTCCTCTTTTAATTTGATTCAAAGAATCTCTGCCTTAATTGCTCCAAATAATGTAGTAGTGAGATTTGACCAGACCCAGAGCCACTTAAACAGCGTTGTGAGGCTGTTCTTTTTAAATAAAGGCTTGCTAACAATGACATCATAGGTGTTGTTCAAACACAACTGTCAATCCCATGTTACACAAAAAAGGACTAGTCAAGGGTCTCAGGAGTCACAAGCCATATGGGATGTTCATTCAAACTTTTAATTCACCTCATCCAGTATTGAGAGATAATGTCCTGTTCAAAGAACTCAAGGAAAGTGGCTGAATTAAAACAATTCTGCAAGGAAGAGTGAGACAAAATTCCTCCTCAGCAATGTGAAAGATTCATGAGCAGTTATTGCAAATGCTTGATTGCAGTTCTTGCTGCCAAGGGTGGCACAACCAGTTATCAGGCTTAGGAGCAAGTTACTTTTTCACAGAGGGCCAGCTAGGATTAGATAACTTTTTTCCCTTAATAAATGAAATCATCATTTAAAACTACATTTTGTATTTTCTTGGGTTATCTTTGTCTAATATTTAAATTCAATGTTTGATGATCTGAAACATTCAATTGTGACACATATGCAAAAAAATTAGAAAGTGGGCAAATACTTTTTCACAGCGCTGTATCTGTTGTCCTCCCGGGCTTTCAGCATAAACGGCCTGTTTAAGGTCAGGCCAAAGCATCTCAAATAGATTTAAGTCTGACTTTGACTAGGCCATTCCAAGACTTTATTTTGTTTTTTGAGCTACTCAGAATTCATGGTTCCATTAATTACAACAAGTCATCCAGGTCCTGAAGCAGCAAAGCAGCCCCAGACCATCACACTACCATCACCATGTTTGACTGTTGGTATGATGTTCTGTTTTATAAAATGCTGTGTTAGTTTTATGCCAGATGTAATGGGACTCAAACCTTCCAAAAAGATCAACTTTTGTCTCGTTGGTCCACAGAATATTTTCACAAAAATCTCGGGAATCATCAAGATGCTTTGGCAAAGGTAAGATGAGCGTTTGTGTTCCTTTTGATCAACTGTGGTTTTCTCTTTGAAACTCTTCCATGGATGCCATTTTTGACTGGTCTCTTTCTTACTGTTCAATCATGAATTCCAGATGTAATGGGACTCAGCACTCCAGGCATACAATACAGATGTTTATTTTCCAAAGACTAAAAAGTTGTAGCCATAACTGTACATGGTCACTGATTTATCTTTATCTGTTCCAATCTCGTTCCAGTCTTGCTTCTGTATTCAGTGACAAAGGAAAACAGACACTATTCATGGCCAGGAAAAAGAAACACAAATTGCAGGCAGAACCTGCTTATTTTTTGTAAGAGGTTATTTGGTAAAAATACAGCATTTTTCATCAATCATTGACACAACTGTTCTGATTTTACCTTGTTTTTTTGTTTTTTTTCCTGATTAATATCTATTCCACCCACTGCTATTTATATGAAATGCAATATTCAATGACACTGGGCAATTTAAGAAAAAACAAAAACAAAGAATAGTTTGATTGTATTTACAAAAAATATGCAATTTTAAGAACTATATCACATATCTATTTATGCCGTTTATGTGACCACCCTTTAAAACTATGTTGTGTCTACTCACTGTCTCACCCTTTTGCTCCCATCTTATTTTGTCTCATTGCTAGCAGCTCACTGTCATGTAAGTTATTTAATGGTGCACCCCTTATAGGGAGCAAGTCAGATGCATTGTGTCAGGTAGTTTCTGCGATTTCCCATTATGCGCAATGTGTCCTTTAGCATTGGTTCTCTGATGTGCCAGTCATGGTCACTTTGGCCACTGAGAAATAATGGCCACATTTATCAGATGTGCAACGTTGTCATATGGAGGTTGTTTCCTTTTTGGCCTTGGGTTTTAGTTACTACCTGCTGGTTAGGTTTAGGCCCTAAAAACCTAAACCTAAGCCTCTTGTTGGTTAGGGTTAAGACATGCCTCTTAAATCCAGCAACCCTGGTTGTTGACAAACTGATGAGTTGGGAATAAAAGATCACTTTCACTTATGACATAACCCAGACAAGGACACCTTTTGCATAAATGCCCTGGCTGAGTAATCAGGTTCAAAAAGGAAAATTATGAGGGTAGCATAGGGTAGCATTTGCAGCTCAGTCGATATTGCAAATTTCCCTTATTCCTGTGTACATAAGCTTGAAGAAAGCCTTAGCTTATTCATTATGACAGTGTTTATAATGGACTAAGCTGTTAAATGTTTTAGAATGTCAAATATTTTTCCTTTACTTTCAGGGAAATATACTACCTCCATCCATCCCTTAGGTGTGAAATGGTATTATTAATTGGGCAAACAGATTTTATAGGGTTCAGAAAGGATTTAACATTGTGGATATCATCTTAAAAAGAACAGATGGTTCCCTCTCAGTGGGACTGCTATAAGACATAACATCTATAGTGTGTACTTTTTCCAAGCTGATGAAATGGTGGAGAATTTAGCTTGATGTAATTAAATAGAGTTATATTAGGTTCAAGAACAAAGCGTCTCATGTGTACATGATTGGATAATACTTCCACAGGCTATGAGAATGTGAAACAGGTCGGTTCTTGTATCTAATGTAAGATGTTCTGAATCTAATATTAATCTACTTTTTTAACACCACATAAAAACCTGACATAAATGTGCATTCAGTCACGTCTACACGTTTTTAAGTAGCATTGGCAACCATTAAACCCAAACTTTCAAACCATCACAGCACTGGCTTACACTGGCCGATCAGCCAAAGTCGGTCTGTGTTTTATAAAAAAAATAAATTGGACTGGGGTGAAAAGCCTGGCCTTACACTGCGATTCTCGTCATGTGCAGTGACCCTGCTTCCTGGTATCACTAGTCAGAGCCCCACAAGTCCACCACTTTTTCATCCACCACAAATTTACTTTGTCTGATCATTTGTTTTCCAATTACGTCCCTGTCCCTGCTAGCAGAAAATTGTCAGCTTTGGTTATATGAACCTGCTCTTGGGTCTGTAACCAGGGGCAATGTTTGATGCTTGGAACATTTTCATACCCATTAAAAGATGAAGGCAGGGTGAATTATTATCCCGCAGAGGTGATTGGGTTTTGTGGGGGGTTTGTTGACGTTGCCGCTTGTAATGGCATAGTGGCACCACAAAGAAACATTCTCCTCTTCTCTTGGTAAATTACTAAAGTTAGAGTACAAAAAAGAATGGATACAGCTAGCAAAAGTTGAAGTTAAATAAGCAGTCGGTTATTTGCAAATCAGCATTGAACTTGCACTTCTTAAATCTCAATGCTGCATTCACTTGAGCACATCTGTGTTCAATATTTGATTAAAATTTCAAAGTAAATAAAAAGTCACAGTATTTTTTTCACTGTAACACATTCACAGTAATTGCCAGAAACCTACGCCCTCGGCACCGCAAGGCAATTTGGATGAAAGATGCTGAACTGAACCTAAAGGAGAGGATTACACCCACATAGCAGGGAAATACAATAGATGAGCATAACAATGGCATCAACACTGAATGGGACTTTGAGAGGCAGAGCAAAGGACAAAGTAGCAGGGATAGAAAGCAACAGAATCAATGTTTGGCTATAACTGTCGCATTAGCTGTGATGAATGAGACTGCCGTCGGAAAAACTCTGGAAGTCGACACAGGATGTTCCAATGATCAAGCACTGAATAATCAGACACAATGGATTCTGGGAAGGAGAGGCAATTTGCTGCCATGGATCCCAAAGAGCAGCATCAATTCACATTTTGACCTTTAAAAATGCTATTAATGGAGGATATCTTCATCTCATAGCAGGATGAGAAGTTCTTCAGTAGACTATTGTGTGTGGTGAAATTATACTGTGATGCATTTCCTCCACTGAAAGCCTGTAGTATTTATCTGGGGTTGGATTTCACATTAGTCAGTAAGTAGGTTCAAAATGGAGAGGACAGTTAAAACAAAAACATACTCCAGCATTGGTGAACTGTATTGAGCTGCAACATTAGATTTATCACAGTACATGCACTATATACTGTAGTACTCCATCAACTTTCACTGTCACTTTTTGAGCGATAGACAGCTAAGACATTCATAACTAAAAGAAAAGCATGCAAAAATACAAGCCCGACATTCACACAAGCAATCAAGGAAACCACTGGCAATTTTTCAGAAGTCAAATATTGCAAACGTCTCTAAAATGCTCTTTCAAAGACAAAATTCTTTCAACCTGTGTCACACTGTGCCTTTGAAAACCTAACTAGTGAGACCTGGCATTTTGATGGATAATAAACTGTCCTTTTTAAAAAAATCTTGATGCACAACTCATTGTTTTTATTGCTCTTATTGTTTTATAGTCCCAAGAGATTGTAATCAATTCAGAAAAAAAAATACAGGTTTAAATAAGACTGAAAAGGGCCAACCATTACTGTACAAAAAGTGTGCTGTTGCTGTATCACAGCCAAGTTTGAAGCGCAGAATAAATGTTTTAATGAGACTGATATTGCCAAGATTATTTGTTGGCTGTGTTTTTCTTTTGTAGACAGTGTGTAGACAGTAATACACCATAAAGTCTTCAGGCAGATAAAATATTATGTTACAAATGTTTAAGGACATAAAAAGACAACAAAAGCTATAGTAAATAACTGAAAGGGTTTTTTTTTTATTGTATAGTGGCCCATCCATCCATCCATACATCCATCCATCCATCTTCTTCCACTTATCCTGTGGCCAAATCAACAATCCGGCACATTCTTAAAGAGAATGAATGCCCTGACCAGCTTTGCACCACCAAAAGGGCTGAAAGATCTACAATCAAGAGACGCCTTCATGAATGGAAACACAGAGGGGTTACAACAAGGTGAAAATTTCCCCTCTTAAACACCTGATATACAGTGGTGTGAAAAAGTGTTTGCCCCCTTCCTCATTTCCTGTTTTTTTGCATGTTTGTCACACTTAAGTGTTTCGGAACATCAAACCAATTTAAACAAAAGTCAAGGACAACACAAGTAAACACAAAATGCAATTTGTAAATGAAGGTGTTTATTATTAAAGGTGAAAAAAAATCCAAACCATCATGGCCCTGTGTGAAA
>JAMQGT020001375.1:0-17228 GCA_024447675.2 Pterophyllum scalare | reverse complement strand
TTCATCTCACTGTGTTGCGGTATTATTTGGCCTCACTGTTGCCCTGTGAAGAAACTGGCTTAAGGGGTTCTACAGTGTTTTTTTTTCTTTCTGTTTTAAAGCAAGCATACATTACCTGCTGCACCATTAAATCTATTGACGGGTGATATCGATAACACAGATCATGCTGTTCAAAATGCAACATTCTGTTTTGAAACCTTCGGTCCTGCATCTGCACGTTACCACTCACATGAAGACTGTTGCAGAACAGCACTACAGCACTCCCAAAGACCAGATAATGAAAAGCAGTGGGTAGTCAATATTTAAGTCCTAATGTTGTGATTAGTGTATATTCATTTAAGCATATCAACAAAGTAAGAGATCTTTTTTTCTCCACTTATTAATATATGAAAGGGCTATAAAGGAGTTACAGTCTTGACTGTAGTTCTTTCATGTTTGCGAGAGTTTCTGTTGTCGCCTTGCTTGATGTGACTCACACACATTACAGCTGGTGCCAAAATAAACAGCTCCTTTACAAATACGAGCACCACAGCTGCATTGCTGTTTAGCCAGTGTGCCAACTCCTCGGCGCAGCCAGAGACGGGGCTGAACACTGTGCGTCTGTTGTTCACAGCAGCTGGCACGTTGCTAAGTTAGATGATTATTCAGAAAGAATACCAAACACACCCAGGATCGCACAATCTCAAATCTGAACAGCAAAATAAAAACTAAGCAAAACAGAAACACAAAAACTTTGCATCAGGACATATAAGGGAAACTTTCACTGTTTGCTTTTATCATAGTGTTTATTTTGTGCTGGAGCAGAAAGACAGCAGTCTTTAGGCGCATTTTCTCATTTTGTTCTTCCGCGGACACCAATTGTTTTTAGTTGTTAATCAAACTCAGTACTTGCCAAGCAAAGTTGGTTTTGTGTATGCATGTCTTAAAAATGCTAAAGCCAACTTGTCAATTACAAGAAACACAAAATGTACACATCCCAAAGCAGAATTAGATGTCAGTATAGCAAATACGACCCCGATTCCAAAAAAGTTGGGATGTTGTTTAAAATGTAACTAAAAACAGAATGAAATGATTTGCAGATCTCATGAACCCATATTTTATTTACAGTAGAACACAAAACATATCAAAATAAAATTGAGAAAATGTGCCATTTTAACAAAGGAAAAAAAAAAGGTCATTTTGAATTTGATGGCAGCAACACTTTCAAAAAGTTGGGACAGGGTCATGTTTGTCACTGTGTAGCTTTTCCTTTTAGGAACAGTCCATAAACATCTGGGAACTGAGGAAACCAGTTGCTGGACTTTTGAGAGAGGAATGTTGCCCCTTTCCTGTCGGATATAGGATTCTAGCTGCTGGGTCTTCTTTGTCATATTTTTCATTTCATGATGTGTAACATGTTTTCAGTTGACACGAGGTCTGAACTGCAGGGAAGCCACTTCTGTACCCACTCTTCTACTATGAAGTCATGCTGTTGGAATAGATGCAGTATGTGGTTTAGCACTGTTTTGCTGACATATGCAAGGCCTTCCCTGTTATGGACATCATAATGGAAGTATATGTTGCTCTAAAATCTATATATATATATACACCTGTCAGCATCAGTGTTGTCTTTCCAGATGTGCAAGCTGCCAATTCCAAGCCACTAATGCACCCCCATTGCATCTCTAGCAGAGATGCAGGCTTTTCAACTGAGCACTGATAACAAGTGGGATGGTCCCTCTCCTCTTTAGTCCAGAGGATGCAGTGCCCATGTTTTCCGAAAAGAATTTTAAAATGAGCTTTGAGAAGACAGCAGTGGTTCTAGATTGTGTTCACATATGGCTTCTTTGTATGATAGACCTTTTAACTTTCATCTGTGGATGGCACAGCAAACTGTGTTCAGGGACAGTTATGGGATTGTTCCTGAGCCCATGCAGCGATTTCCATGACAGTCATGCCCCTTCTTATCTGAAGAATCTAAGACTGATTTTCAGCCTTGTCCCTTTTTTTTTTTTGCACAGATATTTCTTCACATTCTCAGAATTTTTGGGTGATATTATGTACTGTAGATGAGAGAGTCAGTCTTAATTTCACAATTTATAGATTGAGTGTTTTCCAGATTGATGAACCTCTGCCTCTCTGAGATGCTTTTTTTAAATACCCAATTATGTTACCAAGCTGTTGCCAGGTAGCCTAATTAAATACAAAATGTTCATCCGGCTGGTTCTTTTTAGTGCCACTTTTTGCCATCTTTTGTTGTTCCATCCTAATTTCTTTTTTTTTTAGACATTTCTGCCAGCTAAAAAGGCCACGACAGTAAAATGTCTCAGTTTAAACATTTGATATGTTTCCTATTCTCATAGTGAATAAAATATAGATTTATAAGATTTGCAACTCATTGCATTCTTCTTTTTTTTTTTAAATTTACACTTAATCCCACATAGTATCCCAACTTTTGGGGAATTGAAGTTGTACGCACTGGAGTCGAATGCAACATGAAATAAGGAGCAGACTCTGCTTAGTGAACATGCTCAAAGAGCGGCAAGATGTGTGCTTCTGTCATTTTTCATAGCCTGTAGCTAAAGTGAAAGGGCAGAGTAAAATAAGTTACATATTGACTGAAAGATCCCGGAAGCTGTGATATCAGAGCCTGCCAGATGTCATTCCCAGGTGAGCTGGCGCTTCAGGCTTCACTGGGAATGAGCAAGAGCTCCTGCACCCTGACCGAAGCCAAAGCCCTTGGGACCAAAGTTCTTTGCGTAGCAACCTGTGAATGAAATTAAAATGAATGAGAAATCCTGTGCACAATTTGCATAATAGAATATAAACGCAGACTAATGTTGGAATTATGAGGATGATAAGGATATCAACTCAAGCATAGGAAGATTTTACTTTATACCAGAAAATAGTATTTTATTGCTCTTTGTCAGAGGTCTGCTGCAAGTGTATTAGCTTAGCACTGAGACAGAGAGATGTACATGATGGGACATTTTACAATAGACAAACTTGTGTCGGTACTCTGATATGTTCCTGTGATTAACAAATATCACCCCAAATATTGGATAGGCCTCACTGATCATTAAATATTGGAATGGTCTCACTGTCCCGAGGGCTGTCATCAGAATGGCTGTTATTTAAAAAAAAAAAACGTAAGTGAATGCATAAATATTGCTCAAATTTAAATTAAAACAATATACAAAAAATGTCAAGTAATTTGGGACAACAGCATTGGACATGTAGTTTAAACTCAAAAATGTGATCTGAAATATATTTTATAATCGATTAATCACCAAAGATACTGCAATGGCTCTTGATGTTCAAGAGATGCTCATTTAACAGAGTCACTAGTGATGGGTGAGGGTTGATTAATATGTTTATTATGTTGTCAGTTAACTCTCAATGAACTTTGTTTGATAAATTAAATATCTTGTTTTGAATAATCAACTATTGACTGTATTATTGCACAAGACAAAAAAAAAAGGTGGATTCTCATGTTTAAGCAGTGTGAACCAGGCGATAGTGTGTGTGTGTGTGTGTTTTTTGAGGCACTATTTTAAAAGCAGTTAGCCACTCAGTCCTTTCAGTTGTCGCTGATGTACACAGACCTTTACAGTAGATCTCCCCGTCTCTATCAGCGAGGGTTGTGGACTCCAGTCCTTTTCCACACTTGGCGCATCGAAAGCAGCTCTTGTGCCACGACTGAAGAGAGAGAAAATAATTTATTCTAGACAGGAGTTGGGGGGGAAAAAACAACTCAAAACTGGCAAATCATTGACTTTTATTTTTAATATAGATTATATATGCAGTTTTGCTCTTTCTTACATTGCCTCCCCCGATAACCTTCTCTGCTGCGTACACAGTCTTCCCACAGCGAGGACACACGTCTGAGCCTCCTGCTTTCTGGGCAAATTTGGAGGTGTTGGGGTTATTTGTAGGCTGATGAGTAGCTTGTCTGTCAAGAGGGGGGGGAAAGAAGGCTTTTTTGTATGGCTCTAATAAAATTTACTGAGGGTGGTAGTAGAATGGTTAAGGGAGAGTTCTTAGTTATATAGCTGAAAGCTAGTTTCAGCAGTTAAACAAAAGGAGGAAGTCCTGTTTTACTCACACTTCAGGCTTGATTCCAAGACCCTCTCCTGTGTCCATACTCAGCGTGCCGGCTCCACCTCCGTACCCATATCCTTTTGGCCCATATTTCTTGCCATAGCAGGACTTGCAGTAGATCTCGTCCACATGAACAGCCACAGTTGTGCTGTCCAAGTTCTTCTTACATACCACTTAAAACAGAGATAAGGGCAGAAAAACAAATCTACAATTAGGTCTCTTTTGTTAGTTCTCAAGCATCTACAGCATGAGCTTTTCATTCAAAAGCAGTCACCCACAGCAAGCCAACATTTTTTTTTAAGCTGTGGCATTACCACAAACTCTGTGTGACAGAAGAAACTGTGTATACTACAGTGGCTCTGTCAGATAAATACGCCTCGGTGTTGGAGGGTGAGTGTGTGTACCTTCCTTCCCCATATAAGGAAAACCAACTATTTGTCACATGTTTCCAGTGGATCCAAATAAGGACTGAGATGTCTTAGTGAAAACCTGTGGATGCTCACTTTCCTCCACTGATGCCAAATACTCTGCATTCCTTCTTATGATTTAAAGAAGTTGTTGAACAAATAAAGCGGATTACCCTAAATTCCAATACTTACTGCACCGAAAACAGGATTTATGCCAGCTCTTCCCCTCGCACTGCACTTCCTCAGCGAAGTAGACGGTTTTCTGGCAGCACCCACACTTATTTCCTCCCCCTAAAGGCATTCTGCAAATGCAGAGGAGAACTGCTTGTGTACATTTCTCTTTCATTGTATACATAATGTTGAGATCATTCTCGGTCAGCCAACAGAAGCCTTCTGCAGCACTTGAGGCTAGATACAACAATACCCATAAAAGAAGAAGCACCCGTTTTCTCTGATGTATTGCTTTTTCTTCCCTCTTCCAGTTTTTGCCTGCTGGCTTGAGTGGATATCAGAAGGGCTGTTCAGAGCTTATTGTAAAATGCAAAGTACCTGCTAGCATTATTCAGATAACACTGAACCAACTTACTCAGATAAAATGATGTCAGGCTCTATGGAAACACCACATCAATATCGGTTCTGGGTTTCAAAACTTCAAAGTAGTTTAGTGGCAAACACATCATGTGATGTTTCAGAAACATCAGGCTAGGGCCGTCATACACGGAGAAATGCAATAATCTACTAGATCGCTGTGGATAAACAGGAAATTCCTGTCAATTTGTTTTGTATTCACAACAACGCTGTTAACAACCCTGACCTCAGGCAACCAAAGATTTTTTTGAATATACAATTAATGATTTCCAATAATAAATAAAGCTGCCCCAAAATATGTCAGGACTTTTTTTTTTTTTTTAATCTGCGTGTTTATGTGGAAGTTTGCTTGAAGGTATTTTTAGATATGGAATAGCAGTTATTTCCTATCATATGCCATTCCTACTGATGCTCAGGAAGGGTCTGTGCCACAATCCCTTCCTATCTGTGAAAATAACAGGATATTTATTTTAGTTTAAAAGTCGGCCTCTTAACCGCATGTAACCTGTATGCCTGCAGTGCTGTTTTTACTTAATTGCATTTATTTCTCAGTTTCACAAAAATAAGTTTCATAAAGTTCACTGAGCATTTCTTGTGCAAATAAGGCAAAGGCAAATTCTTGCTGCAGCATGAAATTGTGTCATTAAGTGCTGAGATACAGCGATTATTCAAATCAATCTTACCTGTAACAAGGTAAAACGTTGCTCCTCTCTGTGGGTGTTTGATGAAAATGTGAGACAGCTGAGCTGAGAACAGACACTTGTTAGCAGGGAAACAGAGGGAGGCCCGGGCCATACTGAGGGAGGAGCCGGGAAACGGACACAGAGGGAGAGAGAAGCGGGGAGGAAGAGGAGGAGAAAGATAATGAGTAGTTAGTGAGAGATGAGAGGGTGGGAGACAGAAAGAAATGATTCACTGTCTGCATGTGTTTTATATTGTCTTGTTGAATTAAATTGCTAAAATGTCTGCAACACAAAAGTTAAAAACAGCACATGGATGGTAACTGAGATTAACCCTGAGATGCACCCTTGCCATCCCAAATGGTAAGAAGTGGGAAGATTTAAAAGCTTAAAACTGAAACCAGATCATTTTATTAGATGGTTGATATTTAGCATGTATTTATTTATTTTTACACAATTTAGAAATGATGTAATCACATATTTTGTCCAGTAGAGCGGCTCCACCAAACGCCACTGTTGCACTGTCTGCAGTGCATGTAGCAAAGATGGTGATGCTGAGTAAAGCAGTGGCTTCACTGTAAAACTGCTAAAAATAAAATCTATATAAAGATTTTCATTCCCCCCTAAAAGTCCAGCGTCAGTCTTAATGCTTAACTGTATTCCTGGCACAACAGTGAATCCAGAGATGTTTAGTGCAGATCTTTGTTCACTGAGGACATTTCTAATCATGTTTTTCAGAGTTTTAGATTCATCTCTGAAAGCTCACATTGTCACCCGCTGCTTTAATTTGATTTTATTTTAATCTGAAGGTCTCTGTATTAAAAATACATGGAGGATTGATGTAGTCTGGACATGTGCAGAGGAGGCATAGCGGATATACTGGGCAAAGGTTGTTGAATATGGAGCTACCAGGCAGAAGAAAGGAGGAAAACCACAGAGAAGATTCCTGGATGTGGTGAAGGAAGATGTTAGAGAGGGTTGGTGTGACAGAAGAGGATGCTAAGGCTAGGATGACAATGGAGGCAGATGATCCACTAAAGGGAGCAATCAAAAGAAGAAGAAGAAGGGAAGGCAACAGAAATGTATTTATTTCAAACACAAGTTACAGTAGTTCAGTGTACTTTAGACAATCAAAGAAAAGCATTAAAACATTGAAAAACTAAAGAAATAAGAACCAGAATAAAGTTATGAGAAAACAATGCAAGAAAAAAAAGAGCGCGGTAGAGAAACCAACATATAAATGGCACAACAGAGTTTTTCATTTCGGTGTGTAATTTGGCAGGAGTTGGGGCCCATTAGAGATATTCAGGAAGCAGGTTCTATCTGTATGCCATGCTGTAGCTGAAAGCAGCTAACTATGTTTTGGTTCTGACTGGAGTTAAGAGCCCTGCTAACTTTTAATTCTCCATGGAGAAAGACATTTGTTATTTGTCTAAATGGAAATATGCTTGTCCTCATGAAACTCTGATTTTGTGTGGCAGTTGCACACATTCACTGTCTCAGATAAATATGAATAAAGGATAAAATATGAGCAACAGTGATTTCAGAGGCTGCCTATAAATCTTTCCAATCAAAGAAGAAATAATGTGACTTTTTTCTTCTTGAGTTTAAGTGAGCCATGCAACTTTATGGGCAGTAGGTCAGATATTTCTCTTTAGTCACCTTTACCTGACACGTACATGGACAAAAGTATTACACCTACAGGAGCTCCTCGGCCACGGAGCTCTCGGAGGGCAGTTTTTGTGCTGATGCTAATGCCAGAGAAGTTATTGAGTCAGCAGAGTGTTGGCGACTTTTTGCACTGTGTGCTTCAGCACTTGGCAGCCCTGCTCTGTGACTTTGTGTGGTTCCTGTGATTTCTAAATACTTCCACTTTGCAATAATACCACTTACAATTGATCAGGGAACATCTGGGAGGGAGGTAATTTCACAAGCTGATATGTTGCAACAGTGTTATCCATTTACAATCCCATGCTCGAATTTAGTGAGCTCTTTGACAAATGGTTGTAAAGGGAGACTGCACGGCCTGAATTCACCTGAGGTTAAGGGGTGTGGTGCAATACTTTTGTCATATAATGTATATTTAGGGATGCAATAGTTGTGAAAGGCTGGACTCGTGTTGCAGTGTGTTTGTTTATTTTGTTTCTGTTAATCTTTTTTTTTTTCATTTCATGCCAAAAGAAAAACAAAAAAAACTTTTTATTATCACCAGATAAATAAACCAAAATAAATTAAGCTCTTAATTACACTATGTTTAAACATTTAGCTGTTTGCTTAATTATAAAAATAATTACAATATCAGACATTAAAAGAAGAATTCAAGCAAATCTGAACCATGTCTGTTTCCATTTGAGCAGACTACCAGCTTTGCATATTGTGGCATGTACATTTACCTACTCCTGCTTTACGAACATTGCTGGCATTTTGCTGCTGATCTTGTGCACTGTGACATTCAACAAGATTGTAGAGCAGTTGTTCTCTTTCGTAGCGAAAACACTGGACACATGACCTTTCAGATGTAAGCGATTGATGCGTGGCATGATATAAAACCATTCCACTGTTCAGTAAATTAAAACACAGTCACAATCTCTTGTATTTTGGAATATTTCTTTCTTTTGCTTTGTCATTCAGCAAAAATGATTGCCATTAGGTTGAGATATCTCCCTACACAAGAGACAGATATGGAAAAGTGGAGCTGATGGGGAGATTACAGTCGATGCAAAGGGGGGAAGTAAAAGCCAGCAGATAGTGATGCTGTCTTTCTCCCTCCCTCTAAGCCCTCCAGGCTCTTCACCATCATAGGAAGAGACAATGATGAACTGAAGAAGCCTATTTATAGCCTGCCATTGGCTAACACTAGCCCTCTGTTTCTGCTCTGTGGACATCCGCCTTGGCTAGTTGTAGAGTACATGTACATGTGATTAGGCTCATGACAGAGAGGGAAACAAGAGGAAGAGAGGGGTGGAGTGACAGATACTCAGTGGATTAATCCAGAGGAAGCGCACAGGCTGAGGGGGAAAGCATGATAAGAGACAGGGATGGGGCTGGGCTGTGGTCCATCCATCAGCGTGCGGAGGAGTAGTGATTGCTGTTGAAGTCTCATGGAGGAATTTAGTCCCTTTTTTTTGGACCTGACTTAAATCCAGGACTCCTTTGCTAATGAGCTCGCGCTCGGTAACATTTCTTACAGAAGCCTTGTCAAGTTAACAGGTGAGGAGAAAGAGGTGAGTTGACTTCACAGTGAGAATGTGTTTGTGTTGTGTTGGTGTGTTTGGCTTGGTACACAGTGATGTTTAGTATTTAGCTGTCTGATATTCATAATTTGGTTCATTTGGTTGTTTCTGCCAAAACAATCTCACGTAGCCTAATCTTTGCAGTTTTTTAAAAACTCGTTTCAGCTACTGATTAGCTGATGAATCCTTAAAAGTAGCCTCCATCATTTTATAAGCAAGTTTAAGCTTCTCTAATAAAATCTAATATTTTATGGTTTTATGGGTCTTCCATCACATTAAACAACATGTCTTGGCCAAAACAAATGCTTAAATGTGTCAGCTTGGTCTTTTAGAAATTGTGATGGGCAGTTTTTACTTTTTGCTGACCTTTTCCAGACCATATGACTATTTTAAAAAAATAGAAATAATAATAATAATAATAAAAATGATAAAAGGTAGTAAGTTGTACTCTGCTGTTTGGCTTCCTTATATTGCATTCCTTGATAAGACTCGTGCAAAAGTCATTCATTACACTAGGCGCCCTGTTCCGCACTAATCTGCCTAAATCTAACTTTTTAGCAGGAAACCTGTTGTTCTCACTCCATTTCAAATCTGTTATTTTGTATGAGAGAATAAAAGCAAGCTTTTCAAACCCGAGTAACCAAAGGTTTTTAAAAGATTTTTTGTATGTAACTCAGTTTATTCAGCAAAAATATTTGGATGCAATTACAGATTAGATAATTATGTTTAGAGGGATTTTGGCAGGATGTCAGCACTGAGCAACCCTCTCGCTCTGATTCAGGGAGCAGCAGTTTGATGTTTCGCTGAATTCACTGCTGAGTCCTGCTCTGCAGCACGCACTGTGGCTATAATGAGAGGTGAAAGGGTGCAGTTACATAAATTAGTCAGCAGAGGTCACATGTGGGTGGAGATTATGTTTGAGACACACCCGATACAAAAGCTGAGAAGGTTTATTATCTGAAGCAGAACATGCAAGCACCAGTGTGTGAAGTGCAGAGTTAATAAGCTGCAAGGGCATGTAAGAGGATGAAGGACTTTTCTGTCAGTTCAGTTCACTTGAGATGTTTGTACCTGCTTGTGAATCTACTGATTCTTTATCTTGGCACCTTTAATTAAGCTGTGATTATATTCAGCCCTGTGTGAGGGATCTTACAATTTAGATAGCAATTTGTATCTCTCAAGGTCAGACAGCAAAAGTGTGCAGTGCAAGGATTAATTGTGGTTTTCTGAATATTTCTGTCTAGCCAGTGCACATCTTCAACTGTAATCCTCACTTATCTCCTGTTTGACTCAACACAGAGGACATAGAGGTCTAATTTCCAAACTGCCACAGTCTATAATCTCCCCTCATGAACTTAAGTCATCCTGCAGAGCCATTTCACTTCAAAGGGAGGCAATTTGCTCAAATGTGTGAGAATTATAGCATGCCCCACTATCAAACAACACATTGCATTCTGTCTTCACACCAGTGTGAAGTGTGTTGTTTCATTGCTTTCGGCACAAGTTAATTTTGGTTATGCTCCACCACATGTCCTTAGCCTGCACATATTCAACCTTGTAAGTTGATCATATGACTCACTTTCTAATATTTGGATATACCACACAGAGAGGGGTGTCTTAGTCACAGTCTGTAATCCAAGACTCAAAGATTATGAAGAAAAAAAATCTGTGAACCCATGCTGTCACTATATCATCACTCCTGTCATTCTTTTTCTCCTGAGCTGACACCTCTGAACCAGCTTCTTTTGGCCCAGATTCCCAGTAAGGGTCGTGCTAAGGGAGTCTGTGCCCTGTAGGCAGCCAACTACAAACATGCAGTGACAATTCAAATTAGTCCAGTTCACTAGCTCTGGCTGTGACTCAGGACATTGAGCGCCAGGCAGAAAAGATACGCATACGCAACCCGCCAAAGCTATGCTGTGACAGAAAGTGCTAGAGATGAATAAGTGCAGAGTATGAGGCAGTTTTATGAGCATTTCACCAGGTATATGACCCAGTTTAAGCTCAGCACTTTTGTTCAGGAAGATTCGAAATGGAACAATGCCAGGTCCATTTGCAAGTCAGAGAGAGATCGCCTGGTAGCTAAGTAGTCTCATCCACAAGCACCAGCAGCAGCAAAGGATCTGTCTAGAGTATTGTTATGCAAGCAGGAAGCGAACAGTCCCACTTTGATCCAGGCATCGGACAGAGCCTGAGATGCTTCGGAGCTAGAAGCTGCTTCCTTGGTGTCCCATCTGGGTATTTGCATACTGGACAGTACACCTTCACAGGACTTTGAGCAGCATCTCTGTACGGATGGGATGGACTGAAGGACGACTGAAGATATTGCTCATCACTCAGCATCCACATGTTTCAAGCTTGTTAGCATCTCATTAAGTTTTGTCAGCCTCAACTGTAGGTAAGTTTGGGTTTCTTAATGAATACATAGAGCAAATAATGTTTATTTAACAATCTATGATAATAAAATAGACTAATAAGAGATATGCTATCTACTAACATATTTTTAATTAAAACTTAAATTATTTTCTTGATCTTAGCTTTTCATTTCCTGTTGTGTTCAAACATTTCACTTACCATAAGTGCATTGTACTGTAGTATTTGTTGAGCATGTGAGGACTTGGCAGACACAGCCCTTTAACAGCTGTGTCCTGTGGAGAGATTTCTATCATGAGTATGACAAAAAAAAAGGAGACTGAGGTGAATGAACACAGTCAAGCTGCCGAACTAATTCCTGCAAAGATTTTATTGTCCCACGCTGGAGTTGTATTGTCCTGCCTGAGATAAGGAGTCATGTGCCCAGTAATTGTCTGGGATATACTGCTGACTCATAACTGTTTGTGCTGGAGGCTGCATCTGCATCAGGCTCATACATATCACTGCTAATCTAAGTTTACACTGAGCTCCAGTAGACTGTGATTATTCATGTTTTTCTTTTTGATGTCCTCATCAAAGACTGAATCAATATGAGCTCTTCTTTCAGTGCTGGAAGCCACGACTTCCTTTGAAATTTAAAGATCCTGTGATGGCAAAGTGTTAGTTTGAGGGAGGAAAAAATATATAAATATATCATTAAATATACATACATTAATGTATTTTGTGATTTTTTTTAATGGCTTTAATATTAATGTCAACAGGCCTATCTCTGCTTCTGAACAACAAACTTAAAAAAATGTAAGCTGTAAAAGATAATACAATTGAACAGGTAAATTCAATGGAAAATTCACAGTCTAAGTTCAAGCTATTTCCTTCAGAGGATGATATGGATTCAAATATTGGGTTTTCTTTCATTGAGCTCCCAGAAGTTCACCTGAAATAAAATATCTTAATAATTGTTTACAGCTTCAGTTACAGCTTAAATGATAGATGTAAAAAAAACAAAACTTTTTAAATGTTTTTCCAAAAGATATGCAAAGAACTCTTCCACAATACAGTGATGTTTAGAAGGTATACATGAGCCTCTTGGTGTAAAGTGTTATGATGCTAACATGCTGGGAATAACATTAGTTTGACAGGAATATTGTCCTTAGTACTAAATAAAAGGTTAGGTAAAATCAGTGCTAATCAAACTGTAGTTTAATGGTGAAACGGTGCCATCAATGTAACATCAATATGAGAAAAAAAAATCTGACGCAAAATCTTTGCCGCATATTCTGGTCTGTACTATACAGCACTGACGTGCCATATTCAACTTAAGCATGCACTAATCCATACAGTGCAAACCATAAAGTAATTCAATTCTACACCAGGAGTCTATACATGGCCCTGGGAATACCACTAATGGTGGGTGATGTCATTGCAAATAACACAGACCCATCGTGTGTGCAACTTGAACTTAACTAATTTCAGTGTTGCTGGATTATCATATGACAACACAGAAATAGTGGTCTGTGGTGAGACATTTATTATGGTGATTACAAAAGTGCAGCTAAGGGCATATTTTTGTCTGTTCCCTGGCGTACGCATCATGCCCAAAACACTTTCAGACCTGCTGTATTGCAGATGCTTTGTAGTTCCCTTTTCATCATTCCGTCATACGAAGTAGCACTGTATGCACTGTGTTCACTGAGCTATTGAACAGTAACATAGCTAAGTTCAAGCTACAAATACCATCAATAACAATGATAATCATGATGTAACATCACATCCATGCGCACTGATGTTATGATGGGATGTTTTCAAGTGCTGGAGACCATCGTGTTAAAAGGGTGAATTTTTTTTTTCTCCTTGTAAATGCCACGTCTCAGAGCGTCCTGAATCCAACTCTGTGTGTGTGTGTGTGTGTGTGTGTGTGTGTCTGTGTGTGTGTGGTTTGTCTGGTTTGGAAAATCTAGTCCACAGACACGCTCCGGTGGCAGACATGTTCCACCTTGGCTAACCAAAAATGACATGTGTGCCGGCTTCGGAAAACCTGATACATATTTTATATGTTCCATATAAAGCCCTTATATAATAACGGGTGTTCAGAATAAACCTTTGTCAGAAGTCAGCCATGACAAGAGGAAGAGATGATTCCTCTGATTTTGTGCATCTTCTGGCTTTATGTTGCTTTGATGCAGGGTCAGTGATGGCTGCCAGAGGAAGCATGCCAAACATGGCAATCGTGGACTGACTCTAGGTGAAAATGTCAGGGGTGAACCGTACACTCACATGTGATTTGTTTCCAGATCATTTTTATGTAAACGGGGTGGGGGGAGCTGTTGTCTTTAAAATAATACAAATAATTTAACTGCATGTTATGGCTCATTCAAATTTTTTTTTACTGAAGTCATGTTAACAACAGTTTTAAGTCTTCTGGTTAGAATTTATGTCGCTGTTGTCAGCTGTTGAGTGACATGTTACAGCCACAAGCCACACTGACATTTCAGTGCAGTCGTGAACCGAAGCGGAGCTGATGCACATTGTTAGTGAAAACACTATACATATTAACCAGGGGGGCTCAAATTCTTGATTAAGAATTCACCAGATGCCACATTGCTGGATGTGTGAACTGTGTTGAACATCTGGCAGCTGTGGAGGTTTCTTGCTGGCAGGTATGTGGATGCAGTGGACTGTGTTTAACTTAAACAGTTTCCCCAGTTTCTGGGAAACGAGCACAAACTCTGAACCCCAGATGTGCAGTAGCACTGAGACAATCTATGAAGTGAGAATTAGACAACGATAGCACAACTGTTTCACTTTGTTGTGCTTCATGGGGAAACCTTGGCTGCTAGTGGAAAAGTTCAGTTTGCTGACTTAACATGCCTCAGCTAGGATTAGCTTGTTAAGTCCTTCCTAGGAGGAAAGCTCAGCCTTGTTTGAATCCGGACTGATAATACTGACGTTAAAGCTCCAAATGTATGCAGTTTTCAATCTTGTAAGCTGTTGTCAGTTAATTCCTTTCTGGCTAAAGGTGTGTTGTAGTTAAATGAATTGTTGAGTGAATGACAACTAGCTTACATGTATCATCCTGCAGCACCTTGGTGTACAGTACAGTTTTCCAGGTTTGTGTCAGGAGAGACAAAAAAAACCCTGGCTTTACTGTCATCCGCCGCACTGCTGGCTATTGTGACAAGTTGATTGCAGTGACAGCTTTCAGGAATGACATGAGCAGATGCTCAGTCAGTCTTATCAACTGTGACTTTGAGTGTGGGAAGTGAAGGAAGGACTGCAGTGATTCTGAGTTTGACCACGTAAAATAAATGTGAAGTACATGCTGTCATTGGCAGTAGGGTGTAGATAAAGAACAGAAAGATATAATAATGATATTATTGAAACAAGGACGTTTTTTTCGCGTGTCAGTTTAACTTTTTCGTTACCACTACAGAGGACATAAAGTCTCAGGAGGATATATATAATACCTCTGACAGTCTTTTCTTGCAAGCCTCTATGAAAGTAGCAAATCATGTTTTATTTCCTTATGCATGAACTGAATCACTCCTTCTATTTTTGGTGTTGCTGCAGTTTGGTTCATGATTAAAGTGTATTTTTGATCCACATTTCCCCTCCTACCTGTTCTAATAACCCAGTTCACAAGACTGTTGAACCATCCCAGACAACTGCCCACACTTTGGCTCATCACAGTGCTGCAGCACGCTGGGCAAATGCGTTATTTCTATACGAGCTTCAGTTCACCTCAAAAAACTGTGTCAGTTGCATAAGAGCTGCATAACTACAGCAGCAGGTTGTTTTAGTGTGCTTAAGGGATTTCACTGCTGAATATACTGCACTGCACATAATCCTTCAGGGCTGTGTATACTTTTGTTTGGTGTAATTAAATTAAATTAACTCATTTATGTCAACGGCAACATGACCCCATTTAGCTATAAGAGGTGTTGGGATCGTTACTCAAAAAAAAAAAAGTAATATGTTACATATTACTTGTTCCTTTTTTTGAAAATAATGCAGTACGTTACTTAATTACAAATTGAAGAAAAAAAATGTTTACACTAATTTCCAGTTAACAATATAAACATAGAGCTAAAGTCCCACACGCCAACACAAGCCCCTATCCTAACGAGGGCACATATAAAAGCTTTCTTTTAGTGTTTATGAACATAAAACTGACAGTAAAACGCAAAATTGAAAACCAGCTCAAAGAGACTTTAGAACTATTGTCACTGTGATTCTACAGCTGAAACATGTACAGGTAGAAATGGTGGCCACAATGCTGCAAGTGTGACTGCTCAATACCACCACTGTTTCTTGTTGAAGTTCAGGGTGTGGCTACTGAGTTGGGGCTGATATACACTTAGTTTTAGAAGCGCTCTGGGTTCTGTTAGCATGCTGTCTTTGCAGATATTTGCAAAGCGCCGATGCTACTTGCAAACCCCTGCACAAAGAGCAGAGAGAAAAGGAAGATGCTTTAAAAAAAAAATCTTTCTATCTGCCTGGTGTGCAGATAACTGAAGAATCTTTGTAACATAGCATAACATAAGTAACTGAAAATTACTGAATTTAATATAGTAGCTTTGTTTAACCCTGGCTGTAGTTTATTCAGTGCACTTAATTTTATCTGTAGTTGTGAGGTCTAAAATGAATAGTGATGTAAATACATGTTGGAATAAAACCGGCAGGGGTTCAAGTCCAGGGAACTGGAAACAGTTTTTTACTGGGCAGTCTTTAGTGATTCAGACTCTTACATATGCTATCTAGTATCATTATTGCAGGATAGGACTAAGAAATAAAGGTCCTGTTTTGCTTTTCATCCCTTTAATGCAAGCAGAGGAATGATTTATCATGTTTTTTTGAGCAATTTCAGAGTAATATTGGACTGTTTTGTAAATAATAATTATTATTATAATTATTATTACTATTATAAATAATAATAGTGTTGTTTTTTTCTAGCCTGGAAAAAGAGTTTGTTGCTCTATAAAAAAGCCCTCCGTAAAGCTAGGACATCTTACTATTCATCATTAATTGCAGAAAATAAGAACAACCCCAGGTTTCTTTTCAGCACTGTAGCCAGGCTGACAAAGAGTCAGAGCTCTGTAGAGCCGAGTATTCCTTTCACTTTAACTAGTAATGACTTCATGGATTTCTTTACAAATAAAATTTTAGACATTAGAGAAAAAAATTATTCAAAACCGTCTCCAAGATTTATCTTCATGTTCGGCTGCTTTCAGCACTGCTGGTATTTGTTTAGACTCTTTTGTTCCAGTTGATCTTATGGAGTTAACTTCAATAGTTACTTCCTCCAAACCATCAACATGTTTATTAGATCCCATTCCTACTAGACTGTTCAAAGAAGTCTTTCCAATTATTGATGCTTCAATCTTAAATATGATCAATCTGTCTTTATTAGTTGGCTATGTACCACAGGCCTTCAAGGTGGCTGTAATTAAACCGCTACTTAAAAAGCTACTTAAGTAAAGCCAATCACTTGACCCAGCTGTCTTAGCTAATTATAGGCCAATCTCCAACCTTCCTTTTCTCTCCAAAATCCTTGAAAGAGTAGCTGTAAAACAGCTAACTGATCATCTGCAGAGGAACGGTTTATTTGAAGACTTTCAGTCAGGTTCCAGAATTCATCACAGTACAGAAACAGCATTAGTGAAGGTTACAAATGATCTTCTTACAGCCTCTGACAGTGGACTCATCTCTGTGCTTGTCCTGTTGGACCTCAGTGCAGCTTTTGATACTGTTGACCATAACATTTTATTACAGAGATTAGAGCATGCCATAGGTATTAAAGGTACTGCACTGCAGTGGTTTGAATCATATTTATCAAACAGACTCCAATTTGTTCATGTAAATGGGGAGTC
>JAMQGT020001374.1:0-62430 GCA_024447675.2 Pterophyllum scalare | reverse complement strand
ATTGCTCCTGCAAGACCCTAAAAACTGCAGCTGAAAAAGTAATTCAAGGTCTGTTGACATTTCTGTCATGGTGTATTAATAACACTATCTGCCCCCTTCCATGGACATGCTGGTATATGCTGCCTGTGGTTTAACGTAGAGTGGCACTCTACTTCCATCCTTGCAGACTTCAATGGTGTACCCATCCAGACCTGTAGGCCCAATGTTCTAGAGGTGGCTCCAAATGATAGTGACTGAAGTGTCGTTCTTATCCTCAACAAAGAGATCCACAGGAGCACTTGTGGGTTCTGCAAATGACACAAAAATACAAGTATTCCATCTCAAAGAACAACCTTATAGTATGTGGGAATACAGCTTCCTATGATAATGATAATAATAATAATGAAATAAGTTTCACATGCCTTCTAAATAAACTTTTCTTTTTCAAGAAAAGTGTTACCTTTGGGTGGTGGAGGCGTGGGTGGTTTAGGCTCTTCCGGTGCAGGTGCCTCAGCAGCTTCAGCTGATGTTAAACAGGGATTTGTATCAATGTTGACCAGCTTATAATGAGTGGAGTAACAGCATCAAATATAATCCAGCAATGCATCTCACAGCTCTCCGTCTCCTTTGCTGGGAAGTCAAAGGATTAACAATGCTATTCCATGGAAGATTTTCATCCAATTAGTCTCAAATGAGAAAATCATCTGTTATTGAAGAGAGAGGAGTGCACAGGAAACATGTTCTATTTTTGCAGGTTGGCTCAGCACCAGAAGGTGCTTCAGAGACTGTTGCTGGCACAGCCTCCTCTGTTGCTGCACTCACAGCAGCTATTATGTGCCATATATTAATAATTAATACATTAAGAAGATGGGGCATCTTTTGAGACTAAATGCTAGAAAGTTTTATCAAGAAGTCAGTTAGTCTTGTTAGATTGCCAAAGCATGTTTTGCATTTAATTATTCTCATACTGGACAAGTGTGGCAAGTCCTTTGAATTACCATCAGCAGGTGCCTCAGTGGAGGCAGCTGGCAATTCCTCTCCATAGCAGGAATGGCAGCTCCTTTTTATGATAGCAGTACAAAACAGTACAGAGTAGTTTCAACGTGCTACAAATGTTAAACGATTCACATAAAAAGTAAGATATCTGCGTGCCATATCATCAGAGGCTGAGAAAAAGTAGGCAATTGTCAGGAGCAGCAGGAGTTGATGTTAGATGGTGAAATCAGTGTTCACCCAAGATGGTCTTCAAGGTTATAAATAATATATAACTTATTTTAGTCAATAAACATGCACTTTCAACATACTTCACACCGTCCTGTGAGCACAGCAAACCTGTAAAAGGTTTTCCTAACGCAATGTGATGTTTTAGAATTACCTGCTTGTTTCTGCACCACGGGGATGTACCGAAAAGCGCATATTAAGGGGTTTGTCACATGTTAGTATCACTGTGTTTCTGCAGAACGGCACCATGTGACCTGCTTTAAGTTTTAGAAATAATAAAGTTAAAGATAAGCAGTTGATGCAGGTGGTCGTCTGTGTCATTTCGATAGCTGCAACTTCTTATCAGTGACCACAGACCAATCACACCGGGCGCGGTCAAGTGCAACTTTTGATTAAAGAGTTAACTTTTCAAACGTCCAGTCACCGAGAGAAATAATTAAAGGTGTGCCGTGCGTATAATCACGGGTGGCGTTTAATAATGTTTCAAACGCTGATGCGCACGGGTAATTACCAGGTGGCGCGGCCTCTCCCTCTACAGGGGCCTCTCCCTCAGCTGGGGCAGGCGCGGCTTCAGCTGGGCGCGGGTTCGCGGGGGGGCCTCGGCAGGAGCGGGCTCCGGGACGGGTTCAGGAGCCGGCTCTGGAGCCTTCTCCTCCGCTTTCTTGGCTGGTTCTTTCTTAGCCGCCTTCTTGATTGGGGCAGGCTTGGACGGCATGTTGGAGATCGCAGCTAATTCCCAACTCGTTTAAGTCCTTCGAACTGTATCCAATGCCATCATTTCTGCGGGGGTGGCAGGCTTATATATGGCTCGGCAGTTTCAGACGCCGCCCCCTTATGTATTACATGTAATAGATACTGACACCATGTATGACTCAGACCACCAAGTCCATTTGTCCCACTCACTGACACTCAACGTACATAATCCACTGCTTCACAAATTAATTTTCTTTTTTTTAAAATGAATTTAATATAATCTCTATTACTTGTTACACCCTTTCCCTAAGGGTTAATGTAGTTCTTATTAACAAGTCAGTGATGTCAATTGGCACACAAGAGGCAACATAATAAATATAACATGTATTTTATTAATTCCAACAAACAGTGATAAGTGGATGGAAGCCTTCAGAAGCATGCCTTATCCATGTATTGGACCCAACTCTGAAGAAATATACCTTTCTCTCACAGATTTTGTTTTTCCTTCTCAGTGATTGTTGCCGCATCCAGAATGCTGACCTATTTACAGTCTTTACAATGATGTTCTGTACAAAATAGAGAAATTAACTTTTACAAAGGATTCTTTAGAAAAGGGGGAAAAAAGAAATATCAAATATCTGAGTAGTAAAAAGGAAAACATTATCTATGATCAATGATTTCCCTAAACAATGCATCAATGTTAACATTTTTCCATCACACAGCAAGTTTACATGCATTTACAACACTTAGAAACCCTTGACATTTGCACATCAGTGACACTGCATACAGCGTAACATTTAAAAAAAACAAAAAAACTTAGTCCACAATAAGCTTAGCAAAAAAATATGACTATTCAACAACCTGTATTGGCCTAAGATGTCCGATTTATCTCTTTATCTGGTTTAATACCGACTAACTTTTTTCTGCCTCATGATTTAATTTTTAAGCGTCTTTTTTTTGTTTTTTTATTGTCATTTGACCATTTACAAGTCCAGCTGCGTTACTTCACTTGCCACTAATAAGGACAAACGGCATCAGCTGAACTTCTTTAACTACATTTGTAAACCCTGTCTTCAATATATCACCAAGCAAGTCTTCCCCTCTTTGAGGCTCTACATCTCCAGCTGACACTTTTATCTTGTGGCGCAGTCTGGTCCAAGTTAAGGACTCAAAGACAGACCATGTGAAAATGCACCGTTTGCTTGTGAAGTTCAGAGATTTGCTGTTTGCCAACACCAGTAGAAGCTGCTGCATAGTCACAATACACTAGTAAGCAAACACAAATCACAGCTACCACAGAGCAACAGGCACAACAACCAGTGAATGGAATGAGAAGCTGGAGTTGATGGCTTTAGTTAACCTGCAAAACAGATCAGAGAGGGGCTGGTAATACAGTCTGATACCTGAAATATTTACAGTAATCAGTCAGCGTGATGTCAGGGTGAGAGTCCCTGGACATTTGACATCTTTTTTTTTTCCTGCTCTTTGATGTCTTTTCTTCATTCAGCTTTTTTTTTAGTTTGCAAGTGACAAGAGCTGCAGATGAGCTTGAATATTTGAAACCAGCCTTATGCAAACAGTGCAACAAAGCAAATAAGCAACAAGCAGCTCAGACATGATTTTAAACTTTCTCATGGAGCTGGCATTAAAGTGACCCAACATTCATTTACAAGTTTTACTTCGTGTGAAGTTTAGTGTGAGCACCGAAAAGTTGGGGAAGATGAATTACTTCAACAGCACTTTGCACAACCATATATTTTATCTGTCATTTACTTCATAAGGTCTTTTTTTTTTTACACGTATCTACACCAAGTACTTTATAAAGTGTTTTAAATCTTTTGATTTTTACTCTTTCCTTAGAATAAGCACTCTGCACTACTTGATTCTGTGTCATATACCCAAAATGTTTTCAAATGTGAATACTGCACAACATCAACTTGGGTATGCACCCTATAATATCTCACATGACGTCAGCCTCTACATAATGTCTTCAATAACATCTCCTATGAAATATCACAAATTTTCTCCCAAATCTATTTGCTATTTCTTTTGTGTTTGACAGAAATGACAGAAAACTGTTCGCTAACCTACCCAGAACATCTACGCATTTTCTAATCCAACACTAAAACATTTTTAAAGAGCACCAGTACTTTAACTAAATGAGTACTGTACCTAAATGAGGATGCTAAGCATGAATTGCGAGAAAGTGTTCATTTTGTTTGTGAAATGCATTAAAAAAATGAAATGGAAAGAGGCAGCCCTAAAGCCACCTTGCTCAGCCATTGTTAGAACTGTTGAGTGGTGGAACTTTGATAAGGCTTCCTTTAAAAGCACCTCCTACATGACTGTTATACGGCTGTTGTATAAGTGTATTCTATACATTCATAGCTGAACTTAAAACCCTAACTTGACAGTCAATATGCATTATTAAAAGTACAGTATTTGGTTCAGTATATTAGATCTGTGCACCAACTAACGTAGATAAAGTAACTGAAATGCAGCCTGACTGTATGTACAAAATATATACAGTAACTAGTCTGAATGTCTGGGGAAAGATTTGAAATAGATGTGCCTCTTCCTACATAAATGTTTTAGAGAACTGGATTTAAATAGCATTTACTCGTTATGTTTTCAGAGGTTGGATGTCAAGTTAGATTATCCCTGTGTAGTAAGCATCCGAATACCTGATACATATGGCAACATTGGAAAGCACTACTTTTTTCATCTTAAGTAGCAACTAAAACAAAATTAAGCAGTGTGCGTGCAGCGACGAAGTGCTGAACTCACATCACCGATGAATACGTTTTTGGTTTGTGCAAAAGAGTATGACAGCAAGTTAAACTCAAAAACCATGACAATGATAAAGATGCGAAAATATACTTTGAAAATTCACCTTAGAGTGTTCAGAATCTTTTTTTTGTTTTTTGCTCTGAAACATAACCGCGATGAATTCAAATATATAATCTAGAGAGCTGAAGAAACGACTGACTGTCTTAGGATGATATCGATAAAAGCACCAGTATATTCTGCTTAAGTCGAGGAGACGTTGATGTCGTTGATCTTAAGGCATATTTAAGTTTCACCTGCTCGGGCTGTAGAGTTCAGGATTGCATATGTATAGGATTTGGCCTTCGAAGACTTACACAGTAGATATGTACCAAAGAACTTTGCAAGAAACAGTGACATCTGTGATGCTGTCATACTCTTTTCCAAAATGAGTCACCTTTAATTGAGAATAGCTCTAGCACTTCTTATCCTATGATGCCCTTGGGCATAAAACAGGGTGGAACATGTGTTTTGTTGCAGAAATCCCCTGAAGTTGAAGTACTGAGATGATGAACTTCATAATGAACCACTAGCACCAATCTAAGAGTACTGAGGGCTAACAAAGTGGTAAAGATATCTGATTTACGTGAAGTGATTGTTAAATATATAGTTAAGTAAAAGAATATAGCTTTTCATTCAATACTTGTGAACAGTTTTTTTGAAAACACTGTATGGGTTAAAATGATTTGGAATTAACAGGTCATATTTTGAACCTTCTCCTGCAGGAATGATGGTTTTTAAATAGCCCCACAATCATTTCCGAGGGTCCATTTGTTCCTGAATGTGCACTGCATCAGTACAGTGAGCAAAAACTAAAATACCAGAGTGCTAAGGGTTAAGTGTGAGCTTTGTATTCAAAGTTTAGGCAGGCTAGGGTCCTCTTTGTCTGGAGATTCGATGTAATTGGCAGCCTCTTGAAGTTTCAAAAGCATTGCCATCTATAACAGAAAAGAAAGATTCGGTAAATCAGAATTTCTACAATATTCAGAACAGTTCAAAAGATTATAGAAGGTATCAGCACGCAGTCTCTGTTACCAGAGGATCATTCTCCATGGAGCTGGGTGGAGTCTCCTTGTGAGGCCTCTCCTCACTTGGCTGACAGGGGCTGCTGGAGCCGATGCTGGGCGGAGGAAGGTGGAACAACTTTGCCTGGTCCTGCTGGGCAGATGGCCAAGGCAGGGTGCCCCTCACCCACTCAACTGGGTCCTCCCATACTGCCTTTTGGCCATGGACCTGAGGAGTCACAACATAGCAGCAAAGTAAAAAAATTAGAGCACAGGAAAGCCAATGGTGCTTCCAGAAAATAATCAAACCCCAATTAATCTTCAGTAGATTTAAACAGGAATTACTTGGTTTTGTCCTCGTTAAGACTGTCCTGTAAACACCAATTAAAAAATGATCACTTTAAAAGCTGACTTGCACTTCAGTCAAAATGCCACTCTTAATTTTAGCTGAATCGTTGTGCAAAGAACAACATAGTCAGATAACAACAACACGGAAGGTTGCAAAATAAAATTAAAAAATATCCTAACGATGAAAATGTAATAACAGAAAAAGAGATGGAAATCGAGGCACACGTCCATCCATCCATCCATCCATCCATCCATCCATCCATCCATCCTCTTCCGCTTATCCTGTTCAGGGTCGGGGGGGGGTGTCGCTGGAGCCTATCCTATCCCTACTCTGAAACCTGTCACAAGTGTGACTGACTTCCCAGCTGACATAATTATTAGCAGGACGAGAGGTGCTCCACATAGTGTTTGGATTTCATCACCTATATATGAGTCTTTTTGGCTGGAGGATCTCACCTTGATGCCATCCTTGGCCCCTTCTTGCAGGTATGGTATAATAGAGTGGTTCCAAAGATCAATGAACCATGATCGAAACTCATCCACCGTGACTGGACAGGATAAGAAAAAGCAAGGGCCTAAAGAGGAAACAGCAGAAACAAGAGTGCTATGAAACATCAGATCATTCATTCAAATAAAATTGTTGCTTCAGCCCTAAAGTTATACTCTGTTCTTCATACCTATGAGGAAGTCTGATGTACTGTGCTTCTCTAGGAAGGTGTGCAAATGATACCACAGTTTGGGAACCCAGTCTAACACCCTGATTAGATCCTCATTGGTCAAGTTCCTCTCATCTTCAGATTCCATCAACTTCCTGTGCAAATATCGCACAAGGAAGCCATTGGCTGGTTCCACATTATTGGAGAAGGTCACCATCCTGAGAAAATGATAAGCATTAGCAAAAAATCACAACACAAGACTGTTTAGTTTGTTCTCTTATTTGGACAGTATTGGGACATTATTGATACAAAGAATGGAAAAATTGAAACATGTATTAATTGGTTCAACAAAATACTGTTACATATCACCAGTCAAATCTTTTATTCATAACCAACCTGAAGCTGAGATGCAGGCCATGGTTTGCTATCATCTTCACTGGCTGATTGCTTGTTCCAATAATGTAAGGGCTGAACAATATTGCAAAGTTAAAGGCACATTCACACAATTATGCTTCAGCAAGTCACATTTAAGTAGGGGAAGTTTACCATTTGTGATATTTGCAGGTGAGAGCGCCATTCACAAGTTCACTAATTGAAGCAGGATCATGAATATCGTCCAGAATAACCACTAGTGGTATTTCCGTTGCACTGTTTTCCCGGTCTATTTGATTGGCCAAATTAGAAAGATAAAGCTGCAGATCCTACAAAAAAAGAGAGCAAGATTACAGTAGAAGATAAGGGTAAAATTAGATTGTGACAGACTGGACAAACTCAGCAGTTTCTATTACCTTGCATGACTGGCGGTGCATGTTGAAAGTGACCACAATGCCACTTGTGACTTCGCGAGCACTGCGGTCCACCAGGTACTCAGCCAGCCGGGAAGCAAGGTACGTTTTCCCCGTCCCACTCGGCCCAGACAGGATTAGGCGGCGATGTTTGAGTAGAAGACTTATGTAGTGTTGCATCATGGGTTTGGGAATGAGAGTTTCAAATACCAGGCTGTCCACACACTTCTCCTTCAAACCTGCGCATAGTGAGGGGAAAGAGAGAATCACTTGTATGATGAGCTGCTGTAATAAAAAATACAGTTGATGACTATCTGCTAATTACATAGTACATATCAGAGTTGGTGATGAAGTGCAGTTTGATACTTGATATTCAAGTGCGTGATCGGAATTCTGTTAATATCTATCCCAGAAAGAATACACACTACAAAGGCTTCAGTAAGCAGATGTTGTGAAAACAGATTTATATCACCTCGCCTTCATAAGCAACATAGAGCTCAAGCATTTCACTCTGAAAATAACTTTGCACCAAGTGTAGGAAGTCTGTGCACCCCCATCCTGCAGAAGTGCAATCTTCCTTAACATCTATGGGGCCCAAGTGTCTGACACTGCTCAACCAGCTGGGCCTGACTGCCCTGAGATCATGTTACTCAGAGCCCTGTCTGGGCTGCCACTGCTTCCCCAGCTCTCCGAGCACTTTGCTCCTCACATTCCTGCATGCAAAGTTGGAGAGGGGTCAACTACCAAACCTGAACCATGACTATCCTCCACTGATCACTGCTCTGTTTTAGAATCACTGATGGTCTTCACATATGTGCTACTCAAACAAAGCAAAACAAAAAAAAACAACAACAACAACCAAATATGCCTCTATGAATGTAAACAAGCTCTTTACATTCATGTCTGCCTTTGACCTTCTACATATATATCATTTTTATGCTATTTGACAGTTTTTGAACTGCACATGAATTCATGTATTAAGGCCAAAAATAGTTTTTGTGGGGTAAAATGAACGCTACTTAGTTAATTAAGGATTACATTTTTTTCTGACGTTAGTACATTTTTCCCAATTTGCTAAATTAAGATCAAAAATTACATAATAAATTAACAAGGACATGCTGAATTCAACTTCATATTTCAATACTGACCTGAAGGATTTTACTTCTACTAAATCTGTGAATACCATATATCTTACACTTAATGTAACTTTAGAAGTTTTACATTGTGTGTGTCACCTTTCAGTGCCACTGTGATTCCACTGGGGCCTCGTGACATGCAGCGAGAGGGTTGTGTCTCAGGTGCTTCTCCTCCCAGCACTCTCCTAATGTGGCCCATACTGTAACTGTAGATGGAGTCTGTTGACAGGCCCAGACTGGAGGTGGGGTCCACCTTGGCTATATATACCTGGAATTAAAAGTAAGGAAAAGTAGAACTGAGTAAAACTCAGAATAAAAAAGATTTTTTTTTAATTACAGGGAGAAAAACAAGTACACCATGAGACAAAATGATAAAATTCCAGAGGTACTGTGTCCTTCTCACAGCACATTGGGTTTGTTACCATTACCACTATACAGATGAGATGAATTGAACATTTCAGTTCAGCATATGCAATTGCAATCATGCAGAAGACTACTGACTTGACAGCCGTCCAGATGATAATCATCAAATTTCTCCACAAGCAGGGTAAGCTACAGAAGGTCATTGGCTGTCCGCAGAGTGCTCTATTGATGCACTCGCCTATTAATGGAAAGCTGACTATAAGGGAAAAGTGTGGTAGGAAAAGGTTTCTCAGTGGACCAAAGTCCTCTTTTCAGATGAAAATTAATTTTTTTGCATTTCATTTGGAAATCAAGTTCCTAGAGTTTGGTGAAAGAGCAGAGAGGTACAGAATCCAGGGTGCTTGAAGTCCAGGGTGAAGCTTCCACAGACTGACAATTTGGGGTGCCAAGTCATGTGCTAGTGTGAATCTGAAGTGAATGCAGCCATCCACAATGAGATTTTAGAGCACAACGTGCTTCCATCTGTTAACAGATATTATGAAGATGCAGATTTCCTTTCCAGCACGACTTAGCACCTGCCCAGTGCCAAAACTACAACCACATGAGAATCTACTAGGTACTGTCAAGGGGAAAATGAGAAACACCCAATCCAAAAGCTGAAGGCAGCTACCAAAGCAACCTGGTCTTCAATAATACATCAGCAATGCCATAAGCTGATTGCTGCCATTCCACTCCACATTCATTCAGTAATTCCTGTCAAAGGAGCCCCAATCAAGTACTGAGGGTAGAAATGAACAGAAATCAGACATTTCTGTATTGCAATTTTTTTCTATGATTGATCTTAGGAAATATTCTAATAATTTTAAACACTGGATTTCTAATTTTCATGAGGTCTAAGCCACAGTTATCAAAATTGAAACAAAAAAGCTTTAAATATTTCACTTTGTGTAATGAATATAGACTATATAAAAGTCTACATTTTTTAAATTAAATTCAGAAGAAAATGAACTTTTTCACCATATTTTAATATTTTCAGAAGCACCTGTATTTATGTTTTCTGTGTCTTATCTTATACCTCTGAACAGCAGGTGTACTCTTGATGCTAAAGTTAAAGTGGCAGCTGAATTATAAATGTAAGCATGCTTCGTGCAAATCTGCATTCAGTTCTTTTAGCAGGTTGCACTAAGCCAAGTTCTTAAAAGAAGATTTCTCACCTTAAAAGCTTGACTGACAGCTGAATCAAGCATGACCCAGTCCATCCTGCCATTCACTCGGACAGTGCCCACAAAGAAATCCTGCTGTTTAACCTCCTGCTGACACAAAGCGAAGTTAATAGGTGATTAACAGGTGACACGGGCAATTTAAGATGAAAAGGGAGGTTTAGGAAAAGCAAAACGACCAAAAACATACATCTTTGAAGACATGCAGATCTGCTACACAAACCACCACCCTCACACGATGGTCATCTCTCTGTGAGGAAAGGCTGAGAGAATCTGCAACGTGGGAGTCTGCTAAGTAGTAAGTAAAAGAGAGCGGATAAAAAGAAAAAGAAAAGGAAAAGAAAGCTCATGAGGCATCTGCAACACAAGTTGAAACAAGCAGTGCTAATTTTGCTTTTTATTTTTTAGATTTGCTGTTGAACAGAATTGCTACCTAGGTAATTTTTAAAGACCGTATCAGAACATAAAGGTGCAGATTTTACACAGGTATCTGACCTTCAAAATAAAAGCATAGCTTTTAAAAAAAAATAATTTAGTGTTAAATAGAAGAAGCAATATGATTTGGCATGCTGCCATGTACTAAATGAACACAAAGACCAGTAATGGATTATGATTGCTTTCACGCCTTAACTAAAATTTTCAATGTATCAGAAATTACTCTATATGCATATTCTAAATAACAACATTAGGCAGTTACGGTGCTTCTGGAAAAGGACTCCAGTGATTTCAGTGATACTGAATTACATCAAATTGAATTTTAGTTCAAATATTTTTTGTTGAAAAGCTATGCCTCTTTATCATTCAGATAAACATGTTTCCATTGCTTAATTAAAAAAATTAAAGTTTAAAGATAATTACTTTCACTGTCCAGTTTTTTTGTAATCTAAATGCTATACCCAATTATCTGACTCCTATAAACATGTCAGTGAGTGAGCAGTACCTGAGTTGTTCCCCTCACTCAGCCCTCTGCTGTAGCTTTTAGGCATGTGCATGGCTACTGACTGCCGGGGTGATGAGCTTCCCAGAGCAGTGAGACCTGAGGACTGGGAGACAGAGCTGGAGGGTCCAGGAGATGGACAGGGAGACAGGGTACCTGTCTTCAACTGGTCATTCTCAGCCTTCAGGTTCTCTATTGTCCGCTATAAACAAAATTACAAATCACCACACTGTTCACTCATTCCAAATTTACAAAAATACAAGAGTAACTGGTCTAGGCAAAAGTCTTCATATAATAAACATCTAGCTGGAGAATAAATACATCACAAGGCTAACCTTTTCAGAAAACTAACCTTAACCCCCCAAAACAAATAAAAAGAAAACTCACATATACCTGCATGTTGTTCATGGCCTCCTGCAGTTGCTCCAGCTGATGGGCAGAGCTCAGAGCCTCCAGACGGATGTCTGTCAGTTTACGCTCCTTCTCCCACAGCTCGGTACGCAGTTCTGTTACAACCTTATCATCTCCTGCCTCACTCCCTTCAGAAAGTCTGGAGACAATGAAATTATGGGAAAATGATGTAAGATACCATTACAGTAGTATAGCAAGGGTCAGAGGAATGACAGCAAATGAACAGATATACAGCTGCTACAGAGTTCTGTAACAATCTACTTTCACATTTGCAAATAGTTATTTGATATGCAAATAAAAGGAACAATGTTAAAGATTCTTGTACGGTACCTGGATGATGATGATGCAGAGGCGGAGGATTTCATCGACACTGCAGGGTTATCTCCATCATGGTGGACTTTGGGGGAGGAAGGTGCTGAGGATTCTGGGGTGGCAATCTCTTCAATATCAGCATATGGGCCAGTTGGCTTGGAGCCCTTCTTACTGAAAGCCTTGTTGAATGAGCTGCGTAACTGTTGGGAGAACACATATGTAACCAAGATGCAATAAGTAACAGGCCTGGGAAAAAAAAAAACTAAACAATAATAAGTAATAAATAACAACAAAAACAATAATAAAATAACAATGTGGATTATCTTTTTGCATCAGTAGATATAACCATTATTCTATCACTTAAAAATAAAAAATGATCAACTTATACATTTATCTGGGAGGTTTAAAAAACAGGGATGACAGAACTTTTCCAAACATTGAGGAAGTATGACTCAAAGAACATGCAGGCTGGAGTGGAACAGGTTTGAGTTTTATTTATTGTAGCAACATCACTCACCTCGAAGACCTAAAATAAAAAGCAGGGCAGCATGAGGGAGAGACCAGAGTCATATTTAATAAGAGATATGGAACAAGACAGGAGGCGAATCACACATACACACATGCAGGAGCATAAGTAGGACAACGACTGGCTTACTTTTTCAGACCGAACTCACAACATAACAAGAGCTGATAAAAGCGGGACATATTCATGCTCATCCTTCTCACCCTTGAATCATCTTATAATTGTTAGAGTTATAGTTATTTGAAATTATAATTCTATAGCTTCACCATGCATTTCAGATGTTGCACGTGGAACAAAAGAAAAAAACTCACGTAAGAAAATTAATGTAAGTTAAATTCAAACTAATACTTTAACTTTCACCTCATTCTCGGATGATTTGCTGAAAATTCTGAATTTATTTGTTTTTCCTAGAATACTGTCCTGCATGACCACCACACAGGAGAGTACATCAAGATTCCTGACTGATTCCTTGTGCACACATTAATTCAGTCAGTGACTAGCGTTTCCTCACCCAGCTCTTCTTCTTCTTCTTCTTGGCCTCCTGCTCCTTCAGACTGCCCATACTCGAGTGGCTGGTGGTGCTGGTAAGACTGGAGAGGCTTTCTGAGGAGTTCTGGCGGTTGATCTGCAGCTCTGAATACCCAAAAAGAAATAGAATAGTTGAATATGGAGATAGATGTAATCCTACTGTACAGCCACAGCACAGTCTGTACCTTTAGGTGTGACATCCGGATTACTGAGGGCCCCCTGAATGATTTCCTGGGCTTCTGTATTTTTGGCCTTCAGGATCTCAATGGTGTCCTTCAACTCAGTGAGCTCGGAGTCCTTAAGGAAACATCAGTATGTGTTCATGTTAGCCGATGGGTTGATAACTGAGCCAAGATTTTTCTGTACTGAGGAATGTGGAATGCCACTTAGCTTTCAGGATGTCAGGTTGTGTTGAGTGACAACATCGAAATCCTATCCTGACTCACATCTCATTATCACGACAACTTCTGCAACTTGGTTTCTTTTTCACTCATAAAACTCGTAGTTTATGATTATCATCATTGGAATGTATTTGTTGATTATGTAGTGATCTTTGTTCTAATTTGCCTTTCAGCTGTCATGTAAGACATTGTGTATGGCATGCTTCTAGTGTTACACACTTTTCTCCTCAAATTTCCTCATGTAAATAAACAGACTGTCACAGACTTCACTACTGGGTGTGGCATAGTATTCAATCATCATTGTAATATCTCTGAGATACCTTTTGATCTGAGGAGACCGACAGTGTCTGCAGGCGTGCTGTCATCAGTGCCAGACTCTGTTCAAATGCTGCTACCAGATTAGCCTGTGAGAGAAAGACAGAGGTAAGAGGCCACAAAGAGTGTGTGTGTGTGTGTGTGTGTGTGCGTGTGTGTGTGTGTGTGTGTGTGTGTGAGAGAGAGAGAAGGGTGGTGGGGCAGCAGACAGGTATGAGTCACCAGCTGAAACAAATCGATTTGCAGCCTCACACACTCGCACCATGTCACACAAATGGTTTTCTCCATCTGCCGGGAGAGGATGGGAGGGATGGAAGAGTCAGTGGTTGTGGATGATGTCAGAGATGAAAGAGGCCATTATGGTAATGGTGATGAAGGTGAGGGGGGTGCAGCACTGGGGGACAAACCTTAACCTCGTGTTAGATTATTAGGCACTATGGAAGAGTGTGAAGGCTACATTTTTTTTACAAAAATGAAAATTTCTTCCAGAAGCCACAGGTGATATGATCATATTTGATTAGTTGGGAAATCGTAACAGAAACTATATGACAGCTTTTCTTTGTTTTAAGATAAATTGTTTCTATAATCATCTTTGTGCATCTTTAATTCTTTTTAGTTTTTTTATAAGATCATGCAGAACAAAAGGTCCATTCCCCTCTCGTGCCACTTGTTACTACTCTGGTATATATCTAAGGTCACACCTAAATAAAATAAAATGTTTTATCTGATACTACTTGACTCATTTAATCATGTTGCTGACCTCCTTAGAAGCTTTTAAAGCTATCCTAACAACTTAATGAAAGAGCAGTCAGCTAGTCAGCTATATGGCTAAGAGCAACAGACCTTCAGCAAACCCTTAAACATTACACTACCTCAAAGACTTTCAGGTAGAAATGTATTTCTCTTATGTGTAAAACTCATGTCAAACTACAAATCTAAAAATGTTTTTAAAAAAAAAAAAAACTCAAAGTTAGCAAAGTCTGAATGAAGGAAAGCCCTTAGTCATCCAGGTAACTGTGCTGCAACATTTTTCAGCTCAACTGATTTCTTGTAAGAATAGTTAAAAGATTAACAGATAGATGAAAGCTGTAGCTCTACTTAACATGAAGGTTAACATTCAAATTGGAAGGATCACGCCACAACACAAGTCCACCAAAGATGTCACAAGAGAGTGAGACAGTATGCTCTAAAAGTAACTAACAAACCTGGCCTAGCTGCTACACACAGCATCCAGAGGTACAGGGCAGTGGGAGGCAGGCAGGGGGCAGCAGTGAGTCCAGAAGTCAATGCAGACCAGGTTGTAAAAGAGAGGGATAGTGGTGTTAGGTGTGAGAAAACCTCTTATAAAAACATACAGAAAGACCAGCATAAACACACACACACACACACACACACACACGCACGATCTCACTTAATTTGTTCGACCCATCCAGATTAGTCAACAGCAAAGCCAGTTAATGTACACACTATATTGCCAAAAGTATTCACTCACCATTGCAAATCATTGAATTAATGTGTTCCAATCACTTCCGGCCACAGGTACATAAAACCAAGCACCTAGGTATGCAGATGGCTTCTAAAACACTTCTGAAAGAATGGGTCACTCTCAGGAGCTCAGTGAATTCCAGCGTGGTACCGTGATAGGATGCTACCTGTGCAAGTCCTGCCGTGAAATTTCCTCGAGTCAACTGTTAGCAGTAGCAACTCAGACACACACGGGTAGCCACATAAAATCAGATAGTGGGGTCAGCGGATGCTGAGGCGCATTGTGCGCAGAGGTCGCCGACTTTCTGAATAGTCAGTTGCTACAGACCTCCAAACTTCATGTCACCTCCAGATTAGCTCAAGAACAGTGCATATAGAGCTTAATGGAGTGGGTTTCCATTGCTGAGCAGCTGCATCCAAGCCTTACATCACCAAGCGCAATGTAAAGCATCGGATGCAGTGGTGTAAAGCACACTGCCAGTGGACTCTAGAGCAGTGGAGACGTGTTTCTCTGGCGTGACGAATTTCAGTGCTATCCGGCAACTTTGGTGGGAACAGTTTGGGGATGGCCACTTGCCTGATCCAACATTGACTGCACATCAGTGCACAAAGCAAAGTCCATAAAGACATGGATGAGAGAGTTTGTTGTACAAGAACTTGACTGGCCTGCACCTCAACCTTGCAGAAACACCTTTGGGATGAACTTATGAGCAGACTGCGAGCCAGGCACTTCTCATCCAACATCAGTGTTCAACCTCACAAATAGTGCATTTGGAAGACAAATACAATTCCCGATAATCACTCCTAAACCTTGTGGAAAGCCTTCCCAGAAGAGTTGAAGCTGTTAAAGCAGCAAAGGGTGGGTCGACAGCATATTAAACCCTCTGGATTAAGAATGGGATGCCACTCAAGTTCATTTGCAGGTGAAGGCAAATGAGCAAAAACTTTTGACAATGTAGTGTATGTACAAAAGAAGAAGGGTTGTCTCTGGATCAGCAGACTTGTAAAGCATCACAAGCTGCAAGATAATTAAAAGTAGCTGGAATGGGAAAGCTGAGTTACAAAAAAACAAAACAGAGCTACGAGCGAGTAGCAGGGTGCAGGGTCAGATGGATCTTTTTCAACAGGATAAAGATTTTAGCAAATAGATGAAATATGGCCTAAAACACGTGCTGTTAGGGTGGTAAGTCTTAAATAAAGTTCTGAGTCCAGGGTGTTCTTTGAGTAGAAGCCAGAGTTATACAACAACATCAGAAGTTAAATAATGTAGTATTTTATTTTCTTAGGTTAGCAAAGATTCACAGTCGGAGATCGGCTTCACAAAACTGTAGTGCGGGTTCACCTGCTTTTAGTTGGTTGCGGGACAAAGGTTAAATGACTTAAAACAAGTGGAATTTACATTTGTGGTTGAGTACTTTGAGAAAATATCTGTTATGATTCCAAGTCATTATCAAATTAGCAAGAAGAAAGACAAAAAATAGGACCAAGGGGTGCATGGGGAGGGGGCTACGCATACGTACATTGGCAGAAAGCTGCACAGTCAAGTTCGCAACCTTTTCCTGGGAGGATTCCAGCTCTCGTCTCAACTTGCGGATTTGCTGTAGACAAATCAAGCATGAACAGCATGCCACAGTACTGTATATTCCCTTGGACATAAATCCAGAGGTGTTGGAGATAATGCAGTAACGCAACGTGTTAAATGCATAGGTTAACTAAAAGAATGTGTAAACAATTTAATATGAAGGTTAATGCTCCAGCACTGCAATCAGAACAACCCATATATATTTATATATATATATATATATATATATATACTCCAAAGTAACAGAAATGGGATGAAAGTCCCTTTTCATCATATTTCTGCACTGAGAATTTTATGAGAACTGGCTATCTTTATGAAATGTTAGACGGTGTTGTTAAAGAACACAAAATATTAAAGATAAAACAAAATGAACCGAGTTATGAGCTTCTGAGATATCATCTCAGATGTTCTGAAGCACTGGTGACACCATCTGATGACTAGACCCATTTCATCAGGAAATGACTGGCAGATGGTGAGCAGAAAGGCAAAATGGGATATGAAGACTTATGGCATGTTTGCCTTACCTCCCCTTGTATCCTCTCCTCATTCTTAAGAAAGCATGGCGAAAGCAAGAGGGATAGTGTAGAGGATTAACTTTAGGGTCAGTCATTAAAAGCACTTGTTCAAATTAAATATAACTCAAAATAGGTATCACTACCCATCTACCAGTTCATGAGGAGGTTTAGAAATCAGCTAGGTGGAAGATGATTTTATGAAATGCATCAAATCATTTTTCCAAATGTCAAACAAGTTGATAACTTGCCATAATTATGGAAACTGATCTCATATTCTACAAATTGAGATGTTTTCTAAAGACAACAGTGTCTTGGTTCATTTGTAGATACAAAGCACTACACTGCTGCAAGATTAACACAAAAAAAGTTCTTATTCTAATAAAAAAGACTGTAACTACTCACCGAGGAATAGTTGGATGAAGCATTAGATGTCAAAGACAGCACCGAGCCATGCACTGAAAGCACAAAGAGTTGTGGTTAATATCAAAACTGAGTTTCACTGAAGGAAGTTTTGGTTTGCAAGGTTACTAAGAAATGCTGATAATGAATAACCATAGCTCACAATTACAAATAAATAACTAAAGACACAACACGTCTGTCTGACATTTTGCTTAGATTGCATGTAGACAGGATGAGTAGACAGCTTTGTTTCATTTTGAGGTCATATTGGGAAGCTCCCCTGCAGGGAAGTGAGTCAAGCAGGCTCACCATCCTCTCCCCGGTTCACGGAAAGACCCAGACCGCATCATGCTTTTTGGACGGTCAGCCAGGGACATACTGCTGCCCAGAGGGGAGGATCCATAGATATCGCAGGCAGAATCACTGGGGGGGCCTATGCTGTTCGACCGTGATATCCTTGGGGTGCCACTGGAAATTGGGGCAACTATCATAATAGAGAGAGAAACTGTATGGCTCAGTGCTCCACACACATACACATATACGCACAAAACAGTCCTACGACTTGGTACAGTATAGCACTCTTATTCTGATGACTAAGTGTAAGGCAACACTGACACAACAGCAGTATATATAGCGTCACTTGACCCCCTGTTGCTTTTCATCTCCAGCATATTTCGGACTCAAAAACTCAAGTCTAAAAAGGTGTGCATATGTGATAATCCATTTCACATGACAGAATGCATTACTGACAACTTGTGCCAAACCTGCTTAACTGCAACAACTTTTCTCTCAGTAAGAGCTCAGTTTCCCTCTTCTCAACAAAAAGAAGCATGGCTAATCAAAGATTCCAGATGTCATTATTGTCAAAGCTCAACGAGTGAGGGCTTTGATAAGTGTGACAGCGTTAGCCAGCCAAAAAGGAACAAACTCACTCACCCACATTGGTGAGAGGAGTCTTATTGGATGATTGGTGGAGAGGTCGGGTAGGAGAAGGCAACTGAGGGGGGCTATCACTCTCTGTCATGCTGAGTATGGTGTGGGAGTGGCGCCTTCCTGGTTTGCTTTCTTCATGCTCTGATAGGGTTGAGCCATAGCGCCTGCAAAAGAGAGGTTATTTTACATCTCGTTATCAATGAAGTTACAGTTACGGTGCAAGATATTAAAAAAGATGCTTTGACAATAAGTGCTCTGACGTACTCTAAGCCCTTCTTCGGCAGGGTATTCCGGTCTGTTTGCAAGCTGTAGACAAAAGAATAAAAATATAATTTTCAGAAAACATGGCCAGGGCCTAACTGTACAGTCCTTTGGCAGGAAATTATCTGGACCCTCTTCATCTTGATAAAGAGAAATTTTGTGATGGATCCAGCTCGTCATCTTCAAAATGACTTCCCGGAAAAAGGCACATAGAATATGAGTGGATGCTGTGTCAGCTGCCAAGAAACTCATAGCCTAATCCTCACAGTGAAACAGCATCTTAGCTGGGCTTTATATTTCACCGCTGCCAGGATAAATGCAAGTTCCTCTATAACAACTGGTTAAAATGAAAAGACATTTTTAAATTAATTCTTGGGCAATGAGCAGTTTTTGAGTTTTTTTTTTCTTTTGATGCTTTTTTAAAAATATTTGCAGAAATATTTTACATTTTTTCTCTGCTCTGGATATGAAAACAGTTGTCCATTCTTCAGCAAAAATTCTCTAACAACATATACTGATGACAAAGAAATGGTGAAATCACATTTTTTTTCCAAACATACAATTTTGCACATTAGATTTTTCCGACACTTGCCTATCTGAGAGGGTGAGAGACGTCCTACTCCCGGCCCCCCAGGTTCCTGTACCCCTCTCTTCCTTATCACGTTTGTCTGTGGTAACAAACCTTGCACTTGGGGGCACACTCATCTGGAGGGGAAGGGACTCAAAGCTGCGATGCATGCCTGACAGTTTGGGGTAGAGTATCGGTGATCCAGTCAGGCTTTCGCTTTGCGTAGGAGCTGGGAGAATCGATATGGAGGACTGGTGCTGGGCTAGGGGTGAGGCGGGTACCTGTGTGGGAACTAGCCAAGTCTTGTAGCTTGGAGTATGGGGGCACTTTGGGTGGAAGGTCCTGGATGGTCACACAGGAGTCAGAGACTGTTTGAATTGACCTTGTCCAGGTGAGCCAAGCTGGGGGGACGGCCTAGAGACTTAGTGTTCAGCATCCTAGGATTCAAGCATGAAAGACAAGATGATAAAAAAGGGAAATTTGGGTTAAATCCTAACTAAGTAGTGAACCCAGTTTATTTAGTTCAAACACTATACATGCTAGGAAATTGTTACATGTGTATTTTAAAGGCTTTTGGTGGGGCTGCTTCAAGGATTGCTACCTTCAAAAATCTGCACCATAGATCCAAACAAACAAGGTTCCTATTACTCTGGAACAAAGCACTTCTACCAAAAAATTAGTGCTACCATTAGAGTGGAGGGACATTGCTATATTGTAATTTTTCAATATTACAAGGACAACTGAATCTGTGTTTCCTGTATTGTGATGCTGTTATAGAGAAATAACTAACATTTCTAGCTACCAGAGAGATGGCCTTTTTGAAATTAGTGTGGGGAAAAGAAAAAAAAAACAAACTTAGAGCACAAATAAAATGAGAGACCTTGGTGTGGTGGGTGATGACAGTTCAGGGTATTTGCTGCTGCTAGTTCGTCTCAGGCTGTGCAGTTTCATAGAAGCCTCTCCTGCAGATTCAGACGGCATGTCGTCTCCTTTCAGAGAAGCACAGTCGATGTCTGCACCCACGGCCTTAGCTTTGGCTCTTTCCTTTTCCTTCTCTCTGTCCGTCTGGTTCACTGGGCCTGTACTTGTTCTGTTAGTCATCTTACTGCTGCAGCCACTAGGTTCTTTAACTCTGGGTCCTGATGAGGCTATGGGTACAGGTTTCAACGTCAACAGACTAGAATCAATTGTACTGCTGACAGGCCGAGTTGTGGGGCGCCCAATCACACTGAGCGTGCTTGATTTGGCCGGTCGAGGCAGGCTGCGGTACTGAATGCTGTTTCGGGCATTTGGCCCCAGGAAGCTCTGCTCACTGCTGGCATCAAAACTGTTCTTTCTACCCGAGGGTATTCCTCCTCCCACGGGCTTCACAGGGATGCCAGATGACTTCGGGATTTTTCCCACAGTAGCAGAGCCACTAGAGATGGTGGCACCACCTGCTGTCATCACGGTTGCTGTACCAGTTGCTGTTGGTGGTTTCTTGTAGCCAAAGGAGGTTCCAGCAGTGGGTTTAACCAAACCTGACGGGGGCTTGCGGTGCTCTCCATGATGATCTCTGCCAGCATCTGAGCGAGAACGCTGCAAACCAGCATTTTTGATGGAAATCTTGGATTTGTCCAGTGGCTTCTCACTTTTAGGTGCTAGTTAGGCAGGACGAAAGGAAAAGATGGTTATGTAGTCACTAAAAATTTAAATAACCTAAATACTTAAAAGAGCAGGTCTTCTAGCCACAATGACCACAACCTTATGCTTAATATAATCATGCCCTGTCAGAAGGAAGCATCCAAAAATAAATGGATGGTTATTTGTGAATATTCATTTATGGGTTAGTAAACCACATCAAAGTAGCACATCTGTTTGCACTAGAACCTTTATGCATTCTTGATGTTTAGTGTGACTCACCGAAGGGCTCTTATTTAAAAGGGTTGAAAAGCAAACTTTTTAATATTGTAAGACATATCCAGGTAACATGATCAACCAAAACCTAAATTTAATTTAATCATTTAAATCAGAGGCTATACTAAAAGATAAGAGTGAACTCTAAGTATTTTATTTTATTTTTTTACTTGGAAATAATCCTAAAGCAGGTAAAGTTAATGTTACAGTATAACATTACGCAGATACGAATCGGCTGACTTACAGAGTCATGGTCAAATATAGTTTAAGCTTTAAAAAACATCAGCTAGGAGAAACTTTTTCCCTCTTCAAACTGCAGCCAAATTACACACAACTGGATATAAGTTTAATGACTTACTATTTTAAAAACTAAAATTAGGCTGAGGAAATTAAAATGAAAGGCCAACCAAATGTTCTTACTGGAACTCAAATCTAAGCTATTATTTAATCATGGCATGTTTTGTTAGGGATTAAAGGACATTTTTAAAAAATGAACTGCTGCAGATGGAAAACAGTGCCTCTGCAGACATGTACAGTAACTAGCTTTGCTTTGCGGTAATAGAAGGTCTGGGATTAAACTGAGATACTATTTTTTTTTAAGTGAAATGAATTTCATTGTGAATTTATACTTATGTACAAATCATAGCCTGGCTTACGTAAAGGATCAAACTTCTGTATTCATTTTGATACCAGACGCACACACTGTGCTGTTTTATGAACAAACTGCTGGACTGTACATAGACTGTATGGGTGTTGAAGCTAAAAACATTTAATAACACCAGCAACGCACCAAATTATTACACGATATTAGCAGCAAACAAAATTTACATGTGGATGCAAAATTTTAAAAATGCTATAACATGTCACCTGCAACTCTGAGCATACTCTGGGAGGTATGGGTGATGGGGGAGGTCACACCCACAGGAGGATTTCTGCCCTTCTTGAAACTTCCTGGTTGACCCAAACTTTGAGGCTTCTTTAACTCCCCTTTACCACCGAAATCTTCACTAAGGCTTGGAGGCTTCTTTCTCCACTTGCTTGGTGCCTCTGTTTTGAGACTTCCTGAGTCAAAGCTGGAGGTATCGAGCTTATGGCTGACTTTGCCATCCTCGCTGTACCAAGAAAGTCCACTTTCTACCAGGGAGCGCTTCTCTGCATCAGTGCGGAGCTGCAGAGAGACAAGGACACAATGCGGGTAACCATCAGCCATGGTTTATGTTATCTATGGAACTGACTGTTCTCTGTAATCTTTATCCCATCTGAGCTGCATTCCAGTGGGAAGGAGCGACCGATAAACTGATACGCCCCAAGAGGATTAAAGAAAACCACAGAAACAAAAGGAAGGAGAACAAAAAATAATGTTCAGGCATTTAACACTTTAAGAGTTAGAGTTTTAAGAGTTACTATTTAACATATTAAATGGTAATAAAGAAAATGTAATAGCAGAAGATAGGTTGAGCCTTTATTTTTGTAATTTAGGACTATGCTGTAGACAAAAATCCTGCTATGCAACAATGAAAAACAATCATGTGGTGCACTGAGGAGGTAGCACAGAGGGCAAAATTGGGCATGCTGTTTCCTGGCACCCTATTACTCTGATAGAGAGCGGCAGATGGCTCATTGAGTAAATCTCCTGTTTATTTCTTCCAAGCGAGCAATTTGTAAGAAAGTAAAAGCACAACATTTACCTATGAAAAAAGGCAGAAGGCGCAGCTACTTAACCAAATCAAAAATGATTGCATTTTTTCCCCAGATTTAACAGGAAATCCTTTAGAATGCAGTATTTTAAGATTTGCATGGTACCTGATGTGTTTCGTCTTCAAAAACATTATAATCTCCCCAAAATAAATGTCAAAAATGCACATTTTGCATAGTGTAGTGTGGAGAGACAACGCCCATCGACCAGGCCTTTAGATATGAGGGCTAGTTACTCATCTAGAAAAAATAAGTAGTCCTGAACCCAGCACAGGTTGCCCTTTGTAAAGGAACAGTATCCCGACAGCCTTAGGAAGCAGCAAGGTGGAAGTGCAGTATTGGCGGAAGACCTCGAATCCTTTCTACTCCAGGGTCACTTAATTCAGCTAGTGAACTACTGCTGGGTGGTAGATGCAGCAAATCACCACTTTCTAATTAATACCCTTTAACTAGAGCCATTTGAAAACACACGTGTTACCAGAAGGAATTGGCTGATGATGATGATGATGACGCCCGCACAGTGAAGCCCCAAAACTGCGTGTACCGTGACAAGGTAAGCTCTGTAGTGGCTTTCGTGGCCTGTGCCAAAGCAAAGGATTGCCTTTAACACAACACAAACTAAATCACATGGTGTGGCTTTTGAAATTGAGTAAAGAACTAAGCTGCAATCTTTTGCTACAAACAAAACAAGCTGTGGGAAAGAACACATGCCACATGCTGTATTATAGACTGGTAAAGTATTTCACTAACCATAACTGAAGAGTTGCGCCTTGATCCCAAGGGTGTGTTTGGGAGGGAGTTGAGAGATGAGCTGGCGTTGAACTCCTCTGAACTGAGGTTCTCCGAGCCATCGCCGTCACCGTCGCTGAGTCCACTACTGATGGAGCTGCTCTCATCCCAACTAAAAACAGACAGAATGACCAATTATCAAACGAGCGCCACTGAATGTGTGAATGTAAAGTATGAAAAGCTGCAGAACTCCATGCTTGAAGAGAAGAAGTCTTGCAGCAACGTTAGTATGTCCATCTGGCTTCAGCAGGCTGTCTCTGGAGGTGGCCACATGCTTAAACAAGCAGGCAATTCCAACTTGGCTATTCTGCTTTGATTCAACTAATACATCAGAGCTCCAGGCTCTGGTGAAAAACTCCCCAGGAGTGTACCCAGAAATTTTCCTTAATTTCTGGTATACATATATCAAATAACTCTGCCTTTAGGAACATCAACAATAAGATTTAAACCCACACTTGCTTAGTAAGTCCCATAGATTCTGATAATTGTCCAAGAAATTGCAATGTATTCGTTTCAACTAATCCAGAATCTGACAGTTCAAATGCATCAAAAAGCTGTGTCTCACAACATCATGAAGTGCCAAATTATAACATGAGACATCACCATCTAATAGGTGCTTCCCCGCATTTTCTGACTTAAATAAAATTGAAATTTAAAATTTATGCCTGTTTGAAACTTTCATCAACCTACAAACCCCACCATTCACAGGGGCTAATAAACCCTTTTAAAACACACCACTACAACTCCTGTGGGGAAACTCCAGTCTAGCAATCGTAATAAAATGGTCAGTATGGGCAATAAATTTTAAGTCAGAAAAATGGGGGCTTTACCGTATTTTAATAAATCGTCATGACAGCAAAGCTAGGACAGCACTCTTTGTAGTTTTTTATCACAGCTTCAAGACATGCTGATGAATCACGGTAAATAAAAAGTATGGTGACTGACAGTGCAGTGTTTAGAAAGCAGTCTGTTATGCTCTAAAGAAGCAGGATGACAGAAATCAGAGTGACATGCTCCTAAACCCTGCATGACCCTTCCCAACAGCCTTCAATGAAGTCCTGTCTTGCCTTGAAACAGATGCTGCCACATTGGCCCATCTCCTGAGGCCAGAGGGGAAGGGCAGTCCCAGCATGGCCCAGAGAAACTGGTCACTGGACATCAAATCTCTGGATGCACTCATATTTGAAAACACAGTTCAAGACGAAGCCTCTCAGTCAACCAAAACATCACGAGAGGATAAAACACTTCAATCTCAGGGGGAAGAGTAAACCATTTCACGTGCCTTAGAAGAGCAATGATGCCTTGTTGAACTTAAAAACGGTATCTCCAGAGAGCTGAATGCAAGTCAAGCTCATATTTTGTATAATTACGTTCCCCATCATTACTACTGGCAGCCACAGGTGGTAATCAAATTTGTGTTGGCACTCAGAAATGTTGCACAGTGGAAAAGGTAAATTAATATGACTCTTAAAAGCAGAGTAACTGCTCGAGCTGAATCAGTTCTTTTCCTTTTCTTTGGTTTCCCCACTGAGCTCAAAATGCTCTTTGTGGGTCTGCAGTCTGCAATTAGCAGAGGCATGGAACATGGAATTGCACAGGAAAATACAGGGAGACAAAAATGGTTTATACACACATTCAGAATGGATTTAAACACATGGCTTGAGCTGAGTTATAGTCACGGTTGTAAAACAGAGAAGAAGCTTTTCTCGACACTGCGTGCTGGTTTTAAGGAGTTTTGATGTATAAAAGCAATGTTTTAGCAAAGTGATTTGTGGCCACATATATGTGACCTCTTGACAACTAGAGTGTAACATAAAATAAATGTTGGATATGAGAAAAAGTTCCAACATACCCATAAGAATAACAGTTAGAAAAGTTTCATGATTTACATTTAGCACAGATGTTTGTGGTATGTTTGAACAATGCCTCCTCTGTCAGGGGTAACAGAGGGGCCATGAATAACCCCACAGGGATGTCAGCCTAGGAAGAGGCAGGAGGGCCTGTGGGCTGTTGATATTACAAGCCAAGCTGTCTGCTCTCAGAGGTAAAATCCAGACAGAGAGGGTGGGAGTAGACCAGCATAGTGCATACTTCATACATTGGGTGGCAATTAACATTTTGTTTTCTGTGGCACAGCTCCAACGCATGTCTGATTTGTGTCCATTTGTGATTTGTGAGCTGCAATAGTGTGAATATTTCTTCTGTTTTAATAAGATTGAGGGGTGGTTGGTGGGGCAGAGCAGGGCGGGACGGTACAGTCACTGTCCGGAGCTGGGATCGGCATGTAGCAGCCTTTGATGGACTGGATAGACTGAACAAAATAAAAAAGAAAAATACATCACTTTTTTTTTATTTTTTTTATTGGCTTAAAAAGATATCCAGGTTTCTTGACAAGGTCCTTTGGTCATTCTAAGTATGCGATCAGATCAAATGCACGCAGGAAAAAGGAAGCATCATGTGTCTGCAAATTTTTGCATTTAAAAAAAAGAAAGAAAAAAAGAAAAGAATAATGATGTGGCTCCTGGGAAAGCATGACTGTAGCTGAATGAGTGGTGAAGACCTCCTTCATTATACAGATAGCTGTGGTAGGAGCCTCACCGTGTCCTCCAAGAATGAAATTTTTTTTTTTTCCCCCAGAACTGCAAAATCAACTAAACATATGAAGCGCGTGCTCGTGACGGCATTAAACTTCATGCCACAAAAATTCACAATGAATGGAAAAAGTCAAGAAAAAATAATCACTTCACAGAATTGTACTCATAAACAATTTGATTATACTGTTATGTTATTATACTGCTGCTCAAAAACGAGATAATATTTATAAAGGATTTTAAACCATTTAATAGTTACATTTCTTCGCAGACCAGCATAAAATATCAAGGTTGGGGGCAAAGAAGGGTAGATAATGTAAGCGCGGTGATTAAATGTTATTAATAAATTACCTTGGCGTAAAAAGGAAAGTCCTCCTTGCTCCCGTCGCCGGCTGCAGCGGTGGAACTTTACCGACCAAAACACGCCCGCTCATTTGTGACTTGTACAGGTTTGGAGCGCAAAGTCACTTAATTATCCGTGCGGGTTTCAGATTCATAGCCTCCGTGAGCAAAGACCCCTGTTCCCTCACTCAGCGAGAGGAAAAGAAGCAGTGCGCCTCTCAGCATTCAGGCAACACCCCCTCCCACAAAGACCAAAAAGAAAAAAGAAAAAGCGTGAGGAGACCGGAGAGACCCCGGTCCTCTTCTGTGAGCTGACGGCCAATTGCCGTCGAGCAGTGGTAACCATGACAACCCCAATTACTCCTTGGGGTGTAATCCCTTATTTCACCCCATGCAATCTGAATATTTTGACAGCTTCACCTGAAGCGCTAGTTACAATTTAAAAAAAAAAAAAGATATCAATACGTTTGAGTACCTTTGTCATCCCCCCCCCCCCAAAAAAAATCTGAATTTTTGTTTTCCCACTTAGCCTAGTAATGAAGAACATTTTAAAGGCCAAGCATGTGTGGTATAACGAGAGATGTTAACTGACTCGTTGAGGGTTTTTAGAAGATGGAAACAGTGCTTTGAACCTGCATTCTTTAATGACCAGCAGGGGGCGACTCCTCTGGTTGCAAAAAATTCGACTTTACAAGTCTACGGGGAAACCACCATCACTGACCTATGCCCCCATTAGAGTCCTGCCAGTGGATTCAGAAATAAACATCCAAAACATAATTATTATCATTATAAACTTTACAAGTGCTATAAGTGGTTGAACTACAAGAACTAAATTCTAGACTCAATAAAATTTTTTGTCAGTTGCATAAGCCAAAAGTCATTTTTTTAAATCCCAAAAATAAAATATGCATGAATCATTAATGCAAAGAGAAATAAATGATTCACCTTGTTCTGCATGTTACTGTGCTTTTTTGCCCTCATTCAAATGCAGTACCATGAACAGTCACTGTCTTAAATTAGCCTCATGGCTGAGAGCGGGCAGTGTATTCAGTTTTTTAAAATCCATCTATGATGGATGTCATGGACCTTAGCTATTCATGATCTGTTCGGCTTTTAAACTACTGTTCATATATTTTATCTTTGCCTGTTCTCCTACTTTACTGTAAATTCCCCTTTATGGACCTCCAGTTTAAATATATAAGATTAAGATGATATGGCAGGCTAATGTATTGTATTTACCAAATATATTGCATAGTTTAGCATTAAATCTAATGAGCTTAGCTATATACTATCGATATAATACCACTGGGCCTGCTACAAGTAGGGGGATTTAAGTGAGGGTGATGTTAATCACATGGGATCCTGTGACCTGAAATATGGCAAAACTTTATGCAAGTAATCAGTGCCAGCTCCGTTTATGGTTTTGATTTATTGCAAATTATAAAATGGCTTTATTTATAAGGCAGTATTCCAATGGAAATGTCCCACTTTAGCCATAAGAATAGGGTACATATTCATGTATATCAAGTGTGTCTTAGTGTAAATTTGTTTTGGAGTTTCTTTTCCCCAGTGCCCAACAATTGCTGAATTGTGCTTATTGTTCATATAAAACTTCAGAATCAATCACATCCACAGACTCCAGTGTAAACAAAGTCCATCTTAGAGCTGAAGTAAATCTTTTAAACATACTTACAAAAGGAAAAAGGACAAATAATAATTTTTAAAAAACCATGTAAATAGATATTTCTATACTTGGACTTCCTTTTTCCATAAAGGAGAAGAGTACCATGATTAATTTCCCTAACCATAAATAAACTTCTAAGGCCTAGCTGGAAAAACTCATTCCAAGGTGAGGCTTGAATCACGGTGAATGCAACCACAAGCCCACAGATGACACAAGGACCTCCACTGAGGTATGGGCAGCCTTGAAAGGCCTCCCTCCCTTTCATTGACAGGGGTGATGATCTCACCAGATCACAGCTCTGTAAGCCTCTCCAGGAGGTAACAGCTCTGTGGACCAAGAACGCTCCACACCTTGTCCACATCATCAGCTAAAATCAGTTCCGTGTGTGCCTAACAGAAATCATTTACGTTCAAAACGTAGTAACAAGACACCATGTACTTAAAGTGACATGAGTCATTTCTTATTTCGCAAGGTCCTATAAATTAAAAATGGAAAAACAAAGATTTAGGGGGAAAAAACATATAGTTTAGAGCCAGCTTAAATGGAATTTGGGAGGACTGTGGTTTTACTTTTTGCTAAAAATAAACAACTATACTGCCGCCAGCGTGACTCCCAGACATACAGCCACCCCTCAAAATATCTATAACACAAGAAGATGCAAACTTGATAAAAGCTTGTTTTGTCTGTCTCCTCTTCATATCTGCCCCTCCGGTCTTCTGAAAAGAGGCTACCATTCTCAGCCTGCTGTCCTTTGAATTTCGCTCGCAAGCAACATGAAACATTTTGTTTAAAAGACCTGTTGGTTACTTCAAAACTTTACTTTCTAATAGCTAAACATGGATAAATATTTCACTGCCTAGAACGGTGAAACGATCTAAATGGTTTACCGTACAAGACAGGACTGCGTTACTCACATCTCCTGTTTATCTCGGCCAGGCCACAGTGGTAATAAACACGATGACATTCAAAAAGCCTTTAAGTCACGTTTGCGCTGTATAGTAACAGCTGTCCAGCACTGATAACCAAATGGCATGTGTTAGAAACATTTGTACGTTTGCTTACATGGAATGCTATTGAGTAATTATGCCACCACTGGGTTTGGAGTATTTACGGACTCATAAAGCACAGATTAAACCCATCTGTGAGAAGACACAGTACCTTGTTTTGTTTTTTCTGGGTTTTTTTTACTGAGGCAGAAAAGCATTTTCAGGATTGAACCTCTACTGTTGAATAAACGAAAAGGATATTAAAGGGAATACATGACAGCGGCGGAAATCTCAGATTTTCCAAAGGCCTCTTTTCATCAGTCTGAATTAATCAGTGCACACTGGCAACAAATTTAGTAGCAAATTGAATAATGACTGAATATTGGGTGGATGTCATAATAATAAGTGTTCGTGTAAGCATTTTCACACTGAGAGACAACAAAAAACATCGTGCCCCTGACTGATTTTAATCTCTAAATCTTTTGGGAAAGTTCTCAAATGGCTGTAGACAATTGCTCTCATTCAGTCAAAACAGCATTACTGATTCTAAAGTTTCTTTATTCTTGGCCGTCAAACCATTCACAAGTCAGTGTTAGATGGTAATATTCCATTATTAGCCTGTACTGCGTCCAGAGCATGAACACTTAGTTATGGTGAAAGAGACTGAAAGAAATAAACCTGGATGAAAACTGTAAGAGCAGAAACGTGGTGCAACGACATCTGATTTCCAGCAGGAGGCACACTGATTTCAAGCTGTGCCTCCTATGCCTGCAGTTTCACGTACGTGCTCTGCAGCTGTGTTTTAAAATGAGGCACAACTTGGCATTTAGAAAAAAGCAGGACTTTGATTTTGAGACCTTTGATGGCAAGGAAGAGCCGGCATTCTTCTATTGTGTGCATTCAACTCAGAAGTACAATGTGGGAAATTGCTTTAGAAAGACAGCAATGTGTTTAGTGATTTGTGTCTGCTTAAATACTATTCATGCAGGGAGACCACAGATGAAAAAGCTACACATCTCTGATCTTCACAGTCCCTAATTTTGATCTGTATTGAGCTTGACCATAACTAGGCAAATAGGACTGGGCAGCCTTCGGCACAGAGCAGCAGCATGTCAGCAAAACAAATGGCTCTGAGATGCATCAGTGACTGTCTTGGAGATTGCAGCTGCCCTGTCTCTTCAGATCCCCAGAAAATGGACTCGTCGTCTGATTTTTGGACTGGAAAATTAATGTACCGGCTTCATCTACCTCATAAGAAACATCCCCCTAACAGACACAGCCAACAATACGAACACCACACTTCACATCCTGAGGCAAGCAGACTCCTGCAGTGCCACATTTACAGGCTGATAGTGTGGAAATCTGTGCTGTTCTGGTATTCTGACATTGCACTGTTTCATTGTGTTTTCATGTTCTGATTAATGTGGCACTTAACTCTGAACTTGAACTGCTTGCTGCCTGAGTAACACAACTTCTGTATCAGGGGAGTTGAAGCAGAACCAAATCCAACATGAAGCAAATACATTTTAAACTCAAATGAATGAATCAGACTTCATTAGCCATACTCAAAACAGATAATCTGACAACTCCCACTCCAACAAACATATAGTGGGGGAATGATGGATTAACAAGTACCATATGATTCACGTTTTTAAACATAACCAGAAAAAAGCAGATGTATCACATTTTCCACTTGGGGCTGAGTTTTAAACACTGTTTGAATCCAAACTGTGCACCCAGACGACCACACGCAGACATGATACAGGGATGATTCATCCTCCCTGGGGTGTTGCTGGAATGGTTCATTATTCACATGGCTGAGGATGATGGCGAAGGTGGAGGCACACTGGTGGGGGGGAGCCTTTTCAAGTCAGTATGTTACTGACCTTTGTTGGGGAATGAGAGCTCCATATTGACCCCAGATGCGTTTGAGCTGCTGACTGTGGGAAAATGTGTGCACTATTTATCTGTCGAACTCAACAGCATCACCAAGGACAGTATAATGGAGATTCTTTTTTTTCCTATTATTACTTCCCTGTTAACCATTTAAAAAAAATACAAATAAACTTTGCTTAAAAATGGATGTAGTAATCAGAATCAGGAAACTCAAATCCCTTTTTATTGAGCTATAGCCTATAAATGACAAACTCCGAGCGCTGGCCTCACTAAACTGTAATCTCAGCAGCGCCTGCGGGGAACCAGAACAGAAAAGCCAAAGACCAACTTTGGAGCAAATGGGTTTAAGTGGGTTTTGAAAACGTGTTAGGCTTCAGCTGTCAAGGAAGCACTTGGTGACAATAAAAAAGGTCCAGCCCCACCAGGAAAAGGAAATTGAATGCAGACTAGCACGGGCAATTATCCAGGATCAGAGGACTGCAACAAATCCATTAGAGCATTAGAGAATGTACTTGTTGACACAGTTTCCATGAAGCTGTGAAATATTTTAAAAAATAGAAAACTGTACTCACTTTCACACATGCTAAGCCTTTAACTATGGAAATGACATTGCCAGAGGAGCAAACTAAGCCAAGGTCTTACCCCACAATATGTAGTAAGGCAAAGATAGCAATGGCATGCATTCAGCACTTAACAGAACCCAAAGGCCCAAAAGGACAGGAAAAAAAGAAGAAGCTTAAATTAGTTTTTCCACACTTAGTGCCATAGTAAATCATGGCTATTCCATAATGCAAATGAAAATATAAATAACACCTTTTTAGGCAAGCATCTAACCCCCAAAATTCCAGTTATAAAACAATCTAAGTGGTTATGGTGCTGTCTTTACATCAGCTTCTCTTTGTCCATCTATCATTCTCTTAATTTCTCTTTGCACGCTTCTTTCACTCTTTCTATAGCTCAAACAAACAAACCAGCAGTGAATGCACGCACACGCACACACACCAGTTCAGCAGCTATCACACTGACACACAAGGCAGCTCATCACTGGGTCAGTGGAAGACGGTTGCCATGGCAGCACATCCCGAGCCATGTTGCCGCATGATCAGAAGGGTGATGCTGCTGAACCAGCCTCCTTTCTCTGCTCTGCTCTGCCCCAGCAGTGATAAAGAATGACATTATCACAGGACAAGGAAAAGGGATGAACCATTTTGCTTCTCCTGTTGTCCTATAGAGCATTTCACCTGTATGAACCAGCTATGATGAGACGGTGTTATTTGTGAATCTACGAACTGTCTGTGGTGCCATCACACATTGCATAAATTCGCCCAATAAAACCACTTCATTCATGTGTACTATTTATCCAAGTGAAATTTGTACTAAAAAACACGTTTTTTACTACATATCTTACCAAATTCCTTAACACAATCTTAAATAATAACATCATAAATGCGAACTATATGCTAACAAAAATGCATCCTATACATTATAATAGCAGGACATTCACAAACAGATGCAGTACTCCTGTGAATTCTTCTGATTGACAGAAACACACATTTTAAAAAATCATACAATCTATTATCAGCAATGGCTTAAAGCAGGCATAATAACTTAATCACAGAAGAAAAAACAAACATTGTCCTGCATCTCTTATAACTTTAAAGCATTTTTGTGTTAATGGGTTCAAGTATGACTACTTAAGAGCTTACTGCTTCGGTTTAGTAGCCGACTTCAGTGAAAAAGCTTTGATAGACTAACTGCACATGCCCAGCATCAAGCAGCAGACAGATTGAAATTCATCTGGGAGACTGAAGTATGATGGCTGTGGTTGTGGTGTGTGTGTGTGTGTGCTGGATGATGTATTTACTGCATTCTATTTAGTGCATTGATTATACATTACTGTGTTTACAGCCTCCTTCTTTGTTCCTGTAAAACAGTTAATATGGGTGACTGTATGCATAAGGGCAACAGACCGTGATTTGCACTGAATGGCTAAAGTCAAACCAGTTTTTCAAAAGTAGCATTTTTACAGAAGCAGCAATCTTAACGATAATGTTGGGCAAACGAACCTGCTATCTAATGAAAAGCTTATGGTTTTGTTCTGTTAAGGTGAAGTACCTCACATTTTCTGTCTCGTGGATTAAGCGAGTGTGAGGGAAGGAATAAAAAACACTGACCTCAACTTCTTGTGGTCATCACCAGCTCCTTATTGAATTTAAGTGGCCTTTGCTCTACTGTCCTTAGTCAGGAAAAAAAAAATTGAAGGCAGTCCAAAGGTTATAACATCTTTTCTTTTCTTTTCTTATAATTTAAGGTTTTCAAACTGTTAATCTTTGGAGAAAATACAAAAATGAGGCTTTATTCATCTGATTAACTAACTGACATTATGGAAAAAAACAAGTAACTTCCTCAGTGAGCATCTGTATTAGACATGAAAAGCTAACTTGAACCTGAATGCTCACACACGCTACGGCTTAATGTCTGTAAAACATCAACCATAACTGACTCAACACCGCTAAAGATCACACTGAATGCTGAACAGGAGTGATAATGTAAATGCCAGATACGGAAAAACCACTCATAAAGCAGCCTCTCAAAATATGGCTTTCAATGGGGTGATATCATATGAGTGATGGTTAAAAACTGGCATTATGGTGCGAAGAACGTAGCCACAGGAAACATTTATGATTCTTGACGTGGTCAAGGCTAAATGAGGAGCCACCTCGACACTCTAATGTGACCTGAAATACAGCAAACTTGCTTCCTGAGCAGTTAAAGTGAAATGAGAAAAACAAAAACCCTTGTTAGCTTCGCTGCCGGCCAACATTTCAAGCAGACACTGAGTCTACTGAGGGCAAAAGGGAAAATTATGTACAATTTTGTTATTACACTGTATGTAATCACAGCGATTTCAGTTGTAACTGAATGTAAACACATCCTTTTAGTAGAGAGCAGTCATGCAGAAAACGTGCATAACAGCTCAGTACAGTTGTCCAAGAGGTGATGATTATACAGCAATATATAAGGCAGTGCTTTCTGCTACTGGAGTAGATTACATTACATCGTAAGGTGGGATATCAAACTTCACTGGTTAGCGGTCTCATTGTGAAGCCAAGATCTAAGCATTTTCACTGTTGCCATCTTAGTGCTTTGAAACCAGATGTGATGCATGAGAGCGAATTTGGCTGAGAAACAGAAGGACTCTGCATGCCCATATGGTAGTTCTCAATCACAAGGTGGGGCCTCTATAAAGCTCAGCCTGCTTGATCGTTGCTTTTGACCGTGACCTCGTGTTGTGTTAAACAACACATGAAACTAACAATAGAGACCACAGGAGGATCGAGTACAGATCTGCCAGATTTAATTTCTTTGTTTTAAAGTTCATCTGTGGACAAACATTGATTATGAAGGATTAAATAAATAATATTCCATTAACTGTAGCTGTACACTAAGATTTGAACGACGGCAAATGGAAGCAGCAGAATAGTACCTGTGTATCACCAGATTTTTAGGAGGGTTGTATTCTTTTTTATTTTAATTTCATTGGGACAAACTGAGTAGAGGCTTCTCCTGTCTGAGGGGAAACTGGAGCTGATGTGGAAACTGACTTCTATGGTATCAGATCTTTGACGAAGACGACACACTGTAGCAGTGATTACTGTCTTTGTGGACACCTTGTGTAAGCAATGCTGTCTGGTGTGGATGAATCAATATCCATTTTGCCTTAAGTAATGTGTTGCAGTTCCATTAGACTAGTTAGTCTTCACAGCATGCCTTTACATTTGACTCAGTTTTCCATTTCTAGATTGTTATGAGCTTTGAAGATTTTTTTTTTGTACATTATCCAAATATCGCACACTAAAAACTGTATTAGTGATTTGCAAGTCTAAATGTGCCATTCAGATCTAGCTAATTATATGTGGGCTCGTTTCAGATCAATACGTTATATGAAAATGTAAAACTGGGGCTTATTGAAAGGAAACAGAAATCGCACCCCTCCTTACAGTCAATTTTCAGCTGGTTTCCATGGTTACACAGGAGGAGCCTGATCTATTTTCAAGAGCTGGTAGCTTCTCAATGAGCTGAACTGTAAGTGTGTGACAGGGGATGTGGAGTAAATGCAAACGTATCACAGAGCATACTGTAAGAAAAATTAGAGCATGTGCTGCTACGCCTGCTTCAAAAAAAATGGATTAGCTTGTTATCTACACCGAAGGGTATTGGTATGTTTATGAGGCACAATTCATTGTTGATGTAGAGCACTAGCATCCTATTATTCCTGCAAGAGAGTCATATAGAAGCCAACAAACTAGAGGGATTTCAAGCCTTCCAACTACAGGATAAGCATGCCAGCAAGTCAAGGTCAGAGAGAAAATGGAACACAATATTTCCATACCTTGGTATGTTTGGTGGACACAGTAATCTGTTATAACACATAACAGGAGATACAGTATAGCCACAGCATGCTTTGGTTATAAATAGTATAAATGCTCTATAGGGACCAGTTTTTCCCATCAAGAGTTCTTCCAGTCACCTTGAAAGCACGTCTGGGGACTGCTGACTTTGCTGGCCTAATACAAAGAGCATGATGAGGCATTCTAAAACGTGGGTCATTAGTGGGTCATTCTAAAACAAGCGTTACGTAAAAACGATTAGCATCTTTGCTGCCTGTGGTGTCAAAAAGCAGAGGTGAGGCTCTGTGCTCACCTCTCTCATGAATTTGAAATACCCCAGCAGTGCTACTGCAGTGAGAGACAAGGAGAAATACAGGGCAGATTTAAATAGATTTTCAGTGCATGGATGTGACTGTCAGGAATGGACCCATTTGACATAATCCCTGTTTAATCCTGACCTTATCAGCCTTCTGCTGTTTTGATCTTTTTCACCTCCCTCCTTCCAAATAAACAAAATCTTTACTCGTGGAGCCAGTTGTCCATGTTAATGTCGCTTAATTCAGCCCTGGTCTGGTTTGTATTTTTTCCTTCTACACTCAACTTTCTGCTCATTTAAAATGTGCCTCACCTCCTTTTCCTTCTCCTTAGTGCACATAGTAAGAATGTGACCTGAACTTGCAGGGCCTTCTGAGTGCCCCAGAGAGCTTAAATCCCACTGCATGTGCAACTGTGATAAAGCTGCTACACTGGAGAAGTGTCCTCGATACCCCCCGCCCCCTCCCCAGACTCTCTCGCTCTGTCATGCTTATTGTCAGCTGTCAAGTTGTGAGAGGGAATTAGATAAAGACACAAAAAATGTGAGATGAGGGAATCACGGGTGAAGGAAAAGAGTGACAAAAAGATGAGCAAAGCAAAACTGTGCAGGTGCAGCTTTCCATATATGTCACTGAAACTATTTAGTGCAACTGTATATACTGAATCTGTATATACTGTATATCTATTCAATATTCCAACAGTGTTAACACCTGTCAGAGATGAAGGAGTGTTTGCTGTGTAACTGAGAAAGCCCCAGATAACTTCTTTCCTCAGAGAAAAAGTTTTCCACCCTGTCAGCAAAAACAGGCTCAGACAATGTCTTGGGCAGTTTGAGAAGTCCTCAAAGAGCAAGAAAACAGAAGCACGTCTGCAGAGATTGCTGATGAAAGCGCTTTGATAAGACTGCCAAGCAACATCAGGCTCCAGCACAAATCCATGATGTCGGCATGAAAAGTTTCCTTCGTGAAAGTTTTTTTTTTGCCCAGCTGAGTGTAAAATACACACATTTGATTATTTACAGTTAAGTACTGATAGTATGAAGTAATGTGCAGCGTTTCAAGAAGGGTGCCTACGTGCTTATTAAAAAGCAGCTGAGCACCTAACTGAGAAAAAAAAAATGGTATAAATATTCTTACCCATTAGCCAGGTTGTCGTCATCATCATCTGGCAGACTCTTTCCTAGAAGGTCGCTGTCACTCAGGTAACCGGACTTGAGATCGGGATCGTCGACATCAAGACTTTCGATGAGCTCAATACGAGACGTGCTGCTGAGTCGACTGGAGCACCGAGCAGGCATCGTGTGCGCCGTGTACTGGGAACCACTCTTACTCCCCTGGTATCCACCACCTGTGGAGGACGGAGCATCGCCAGCTTGAAGACGAGGGCTGGACTGGCCATGGCGCCAGGAAAGAGGTGATGAGCGGTTGGATAGGCTGGAGATGCTGCGAGCGTTGGTTTCATCGCTGTCATAACCCACAGTACTGCTTTCCAGACAGCTAGGAAGACACACGGGAAGAGGGTCAGGATGGTGTACAAATATGTTCAAATCAATCGGTTAACAGTCTTGTCCCAGAAAACTTTTTCCTTTCTCTGTAAGAGATCCTTCAAAGAAACCCACAGAGGCGTTGATTCACTCTTGACCTAGATGTAGCAGTTGTGTCGTATCATCTTCAGGGACAAAAACTAGAAACGATCCTGCTTAGAACCAAAAAGGATAGATGGCCTGATATCTCTGTGTTGCATTGTATATAGCATTTCTCTCTCTGTCTCTTCAGTGTTCTAGTTTTTGTAATAGACAGTATTCCAGGACAGCCAGGACTTTCAGGACCACACCCAAAATATAGATGAAAAACAAGCTCTTACAAGTTTCTTGTTGTTATTTTGTAGATTGTACGTGTAAAAAAAAAGAAAGAAAAAAGTTTTTCTCTGTTGTAAATGGGTCAGGGTTAGAAACATCCTCCAAATGGCTGGGAGCGTCTACTGTGTCTGTCGATTGCATAACTGGATGGACCGAGTCACCCAAATAAATATTGCAGTACCCACGACCATGCAAGTATTTTTATCCATTGTTCATGGATAATTCATCAGCCTGAAGGCTGAGAATTTTTGCATGTGTCACTGAGTTTAAAATACTATAATGATGAAAATTACAAGACGTCACTGCAAGCAGCCGTTAACAGAGTCGCAGGTCAGTCATTGATTAACTGAAGCCCCTTCGATAACATAGTTTTTGATAATAAATGGGTATTTACTATAATCAGGACTCTTTGTGAAGTAACATGTTTCAGAAGGGTTGTGTAAAGAAATCACAGTTAAACTAAATGCTCAAATTTCTGGTACAAAAACAGCTACAACTTTTTAAACTTGTGAAGGTATTATGCCAAACAGCCTCTTTACACATCCAAAAGACAGATCATCATCATTTACTTGAATTTATGTTTCCCGCCACTAGGAAATTAATAAATATGCTAATTTGAGTTTTCAATAAAGAAAACCAAAACATTTAGCCCTGCGACAGACGCAGGCGACCTGTCCGATGTGCACTCCGCCTCTCACCCCATGATAGCTGGGACAGGCTGTAGCCTCCCATGACCCTGAAATGGATAAGCAAAAGAAAATGGATGAAAAATGAAGTGAAGTCCTAAACATTCCTTTATTTGTTAGTCCATAACTCTGTTAGTTATTTCATTCTTGGCAGGTAGCTTATAATGGCTTGTATTCAGTGCCATGTTGCACATGTCTATGTGGGTGGGTGGGTGACTAAAACAGTGTTATAAAATAGGCTATAATATCAATAATCCAAGAGAATTTTAAAATGTATGGGCAATGGCTTTGGTGTTAAAAAAAATACTCATTCAGGTTTAGTGACATAAGAGTAAATAGCTCCAAGGTTTAGCCCTTTGTTACATAGGAAACTGGGGGTAGCCACCTTTATTCTTCAGCATAGTCTGAACTCTCTTGGGCTTGGACTAGTCCACAGAAATAGTTCTGCAGGCTTCCTGAAGGACATTCAAAGCTCTTCTTTGGATGCTGGCTGCCTTTTATTCCTCTCTCTGTCAAGATGATCCCACAATGCTTCAATAATGTTGAGGTCTGGGCTCTGGGGAGGCCAATCCATGACTGATCGTGCTCCATTGTGTGTTTTTCTATCCAGGCAAGCTTTTACTGCATTGGCAGCATGTTTGTGATCCTTTTCATGCTGAAAAATGAAGTCACTGGCAATCAGACACGTTCCACATGGTACTGCATGGTGGGTCAAAATCTGATGGTACTTTTCCAACAGATTTTCCAGTTCTGTCATTTTTAACACACCACTGGCAGAAATGCAGCCCCAAACCACGTCAAAGCCTCCGCCATGTTTTGCAGATGGCTGCAGTCACTCACTGTTGCACCTCTCTCCTGACCCCTCTGTACATATTGATAAGGATTTGAACCACAAATTTTAAATCTGATTGCATCACTCCATAAGACCTTCCATATCATTGGCTTCTTGACAGCCACCTGAGACTGACGAGCCTTCCGACGAGGCTTCATTCAACAGTACGTTGATCAACTCAAGGGCCAGATGTATCTCAGGTCTGGTGTCAAGTCAAGATATGCCAAGTTGTTGACTAATAGCTCTTTGGGAATCACCTTATTGGTGCAAAAATTCCCAAACATTTTCTGTGATATGTTTGGCATTTTTTTGTATATTCAAATAAAGGAACAAATTATGTGTTTTTGTGACATGCTCCTAGTAACGAAGTGCCTACAGATACTATTTTTAATTTGGTTTTTTTGGACAGGAACCAGGAGTGGACTGAAAATGAGTCATATGAGACCTTCAGCCTGGAGAACTATTGCACAAAACCACAAGTTTGGCTCCTTGGAAGCAAAGTATGAAGAAATGAGGAGTTATTCAACACTGTTGCACAATACTGCACATCCAAATCTTATTATCCAATATGAAATTAGGACCTGTTCTCTATCTTGTGGCATTTTGGTTGCTGAAACAAATTAACTTTGAGGACCTCCAGCCATGGAAGTCATGACCATGAAACAAAGATGGACCATCTAAGTAGGATCGAAGCCAGCAGAACTGTTTACAGATGATTGTGTTTTGTATAGACTTTAAACTGACTTTACTGAATGGTTTCATCACATCATTTTAATCAACATATGTATGTATTTATTTATTTTACTTACCTATGGCTCATCTGGGCGCCCCGCAGACTTGACATTGTATCTTCTAAATTCTGGCGTAGGTCAAGAACATTCTGCACAGTCCGCTTCCTCTGGGACTCGGGGTCTGTGGGTCAGTCATGCAGAAGCAAAGGTTATAAAACATTTTAAAGGTCACAATAAAACTCAGACATGTGGAGTTCTGTGTAATGTTTTAATGTTGAAGCGATCTGTTTATTACCTCCACATGCATGCTCTCTTTTATTATTTGTATTTGGAATAATATGGCCTGCATCCTCTGTGTAAGAACATCTCCCATGCATGTTCACATCATTAGGCAGCCAAATATTACTCCATGGGCAGTTTCACCATGGTAACCCCTGCTCTACCCCTCCCACTGAACTGATGTGGTACATCCTAAAAATGAAACACCGGAAGGCTGCCTGTGACTTAGACGTGCCACCAGGGGGATTCATAACACACCAGGATTGCTTTAATTTTCTTTCTAGAGATTTTCTGATCTGCTGAGAATTACCTCAGAGTCACTCGGTTCAAGTAACAAAGCTCACTATAAGCTGAACTGCAGCCAGAACAGCTTCACTAAAGGTCAGCTCATTTGGACCATGCTCATTGCAGTCTAAAATATAGAGTCAGTGGGATGTGACAATGTCAGATCAATAATACGGTACAATTAGGAACATTGTTGTGTTTGCTGTAACAAATGAGAGAGGCCCCCTGTCAGATAAATGCAGGAAGCCGGGATTTTCCCCAGCAGTGTTGAGGCAGTAACCCTCAGGCAGAAAGAAATTAATATTCAATGCATTAACTGCAAAGACTGAAGGAGAGGCGAGGATGTCAGGGGACCACAAGTCAAATCATGTGCAGTTCTCACAAGAAGATATTGAACTAAATCAACAGTGTGTATAGAGTGTGTGAATTGTAAGCTTCAATTTTATACGGTTTACACATTCAAAAGCATTTAATGTGCTTCTTACAAGTTGAACTAAAGTCTTGTTTATTATACAACATCCAATACAGCTAGCCAGCATCACTGAAAAGAAAACAAAACACTGAGTTTCTTAAAGCGTGTGTGCCTCAGTGTACTGTAATATGCAGCAGCTGTATATTTCATGTGCAAAATATTGACGAGCTCCAATTTATGAGTCTGTGAGAGCTAGACCAGAATGAAATATTGATTTCAACTTCAGTGTCATTCTGACACAAAGCTGTCTGGCTCTGTAGCTTTTTTTGAGTAAAGATTGCAGTGCAGCTGGAATGCTACAGTACAAACCACAGCTAAAGTCAGCCAAGAGTTTACTCCATTGTTCCCCATGTAAAAGACATTCTTGCTATTGCCAGTAGAACATTAAAATGTGGACACTTAGGAATCATTATTTTAGCATTTTATCTTTCAAATGTACTGATCTTGTTGCAGAGTTGTTAATCTTTGAATGTTTAAATATTGCTTTGTGGGACTGCTGATAGATGTGACATGAAATTCAAATAGAAATGGTATATAGTCACTTTAGTGTGCTGCACAGTAAAATACACCATCCTGTTATTTATCTATCAGCAGTCTAGAGGCCTGTGTCTAAACATACACTGGGAAAGGCACAGGTTTCATAGGCTTTTTTGCTTATTTGATAATATCAAAAAGAACACAAATATGTCCTTAATATGAGAACAACAGATGTGTCCACTGAGCAATAATTTACTTTGTCATTAATTCCTGGGGATAAACTATACTTTACAGGGAATGCTAGACACAAAGCACACACGTGAATCACATCTGTTGTGAATGTATAATATAGGCACTATGCCCTGTGCTCTTGTGTAGTGGTGCTGTGGTACCCTGCATTGCAGTGATGTCTACGATAGGAAGGAAAACTCGGACAGAATACTGAAGCAGATCAGAATCGGGGAAGTCCTATGAATGATGCAACACTTCAGGAAGTGCTCCATATACTCACAATGCAGGACAAGATAAAATCTTGGGAAAATTAATTCTAAAATAGCCTACAATAATTAACCCTACAAACACTGCTAGATCAACATTAACGAACCTGCATGTTGCACCAAGTCACTGAGAAATTCAACAGCATGGACTTGCAGCTTTTTTCAATCTCACTTTTAGGGCTGTTTTTTTAGGATAAATTTCACATGGAAATAAGACAAGGTGACAGAAGGAGAAAAAAGATTGCCTTAGGGCAAAAATGAAGAGCAGGATGTTTTTCCAGCTCATATGAACCTTTTCTTTACACAGGCAGATGTAGAAAATGCCAACTGTGACTAATGATGCAAAAGGGAGGTAAACCATCTCTTACTACCATCACTGTCAAAAGGTCTATATTTGTGGAACGGTAAAGATGCATAAACTCGTCCCTGGTTCCTACCTTTTAAAAAATATTGAGTGGTTTTTTTTTTTACATTTTGTCTTCATCCTTGTCTAGCCCGTGTAAAAGTTATCTTCTCTGACATTTGTGTGCCTCTGTAGCTTCAACAAATGGCAAACATGACCCTGATATACAGTATTTGCAGTGCTTGTAGGGTTAATTATTGTAGGCTATTTTAGAATTAATTTTCCCAAGATTTTATCTTGTCCTGCATTGTGAGAATATGGAGAACTTCCTGAAGTGTTGCTATCACAGTGATATTTTCCACTGTGATAGATGGAGGCCACTGCTACTTGTGGAGATCTGGCATAACAGATCCCAATTATGACAAAATGAGATTTGTTCATCCCCGTGTTGTCTAGAGTAGATGGTGTTTATCAGATGTATTTCTGTCTGTACTTCTCTAATCACTTGCTTTTTTTTTTTGTGGTTTTAGTGGTTATTTTGTAATGATGTGCATTAGCACATCTTTTATTTTGAAAATTATTTCATGCACTTTCCATTTATTCCACATCAAACAGCAAGCAAACTCTGCTGCTCTGCAAAGCTATTCTAGATCTTAAGAGAAAGTTGTTTTTATAATGTAGTCATGTGCATGAAATGTGGAAGTGGTATATAATACTCCTGTGTTATCTATTGCACAAACAATGGTTACATTAATACATTACCTTTTCCAGTTGGTAAACAAAAAGACCCTCTATGCTCATAAATAAATGCATCCTTTCAAGGAGCCTATAATGAGATATGCTGCATTAACTAGGCCTTGAATGTACTGCAGACTATAAATAAAAAGATCCTTTTGCAGTAATAGGCATGTTTACTGTAAAGGTACAGTAAAATCATAGAAAATAATTCCTTTATAATATACTCTGATATTACTGTCCTCAACACAAAACAGTAACATTAAAATGAAACACTAAAATTAAAATATTTGTCTTCATTTCTTGCTTATCAATGCTACAATAATTAAAACTTAGACAACTTTCCACATTTCCATGTTTCCTGCTCTTTGGAGGCTGTTTTTCCTTTCATAGTTCATTAAAATTATAAAACCCCTTTTTTCAAAAAAAAAAAATAATAATGACTCTCATTTGAGGCAGAGGAATACAGATATATCACCCCTAAACATTAAGCTGCAAATGTAGGCTAATGAAGCAGACATGGGTGTGGTGCAGAATCTACAGAACTTATGGTTATGGCTCCACTTAATTGCACAAAAGGGATTCGAGTAAGATGCTGACATCTATAATATTCAGCACAGTATAAAGTTTCTACTGGTCTGTGTGGTAAGTGCAACCAATATGAATGATAAATATCCATGCACTAATGAAGCATGGATAACAGATCAAATTGTCACAGATGTTCATTAAGTGTTCATTAAGATGCAGCAGGAAACATGATGACATTGAGTTGAAAGGAAGAAAAAAATGTTTATATAATTTACTAGATTGGATTTTATGTTCAGTGCATCCAAAATACAGATGTTAGATACACAACACACCTACAATTATACAAAAAGGTATCTATTCAGAAAGAAAAAAATCAAAACAAATCATTGCAGTCATAATCACCACCATCTAATGATCAAGACCAATATTAATCATTAAAGCCTTGCTATTACTAAACCTGACCTACACCTACACCTACACCTCCAGAGACAAAGCCATTTTCTTTGCCATTTGCAGTGTAGTAGTACACTGGGTGTAAACCATCTGTCAGCACTCTGCAGATGAATGAAGCTGGGAGGAGGCTAAATGTGTGTCTCTGTGCCTAAAAGGAACTTAATATGGCATGCTGTTATTCCCATTTCTGGTTTTTGGACGCATATGTGGAGAACCGGATGGACCCTCGAGTCCGCAAATGAGAGTCTTTCGGAAGGAGATCAGCCTGTTGGTAATAATCCAGAACCCCCACAGCCCCCCTGGGGTTTCGTGCAATCAGCTGGCAATGTTATGACAGCAAGCGAACCTATTTCCCACAATCAAAGCCACCAAGGCGCAGAGACCTGAGTAACATGCTAGAGGAATAAGAATAATGGAGAATCAACTAACCGTTCAGCTTCATGCGTGAAAATGCTAAACTGCGTCTGTATTCAATAAAATTAAGAGCAGCATGCTTTGCAAGCATGTGGATCTCTTTGTGTTTGTTCCCCCCACAGTCGGTGAGCTGTGTAAAATCTGTTTGGGGGAAATGTGGATCAGCAGCAGCAAGCAGGTGCCGTGTGGTGGCTGTTTCAAAGGGGGCGTGTTTCTCATTTGAAAATTGTACAAGCAGGGCTCTTGGTTTGTAGCACCGTATATTTTAGAGGCCCTGGGGTGGAAGAGGCATTAAGACTTCTCTGCTGTACTCACCTAACATCTGACTGAAGAGCAGCTGCTCCAGGTCACCCAGCACTGTCACCACCAGCTCTGGGTCCACTTTCAGGAAAGGTTTGTCTGCCCCTTCCTCTCCTTGGCCCTTGGCGCCAGATTCCCCTCCAGATCCGGCTCCAGATTTCTTTGCATTGGCCTTTGCCTTGCTGGAGAGGATCTCATCATCTGATTTTCCATCCTCAAGTGCTTTGCTCAAAGGCTTCACCTCAGCATAAGGACCACGAGGTATGCGGCTCTGCTTGTTCAAGGCAGAGGGAGCAGCCAGAGGGCTGAAGGGCTTGGGTTTACCTTGGAACAGTGAGTGTTCAGATTTGGATAGGTTTCGAGAGAGAGGGGCACCCCCTCCAGCACTGTTGCCACCCCCTGCTGTCTTTGGCTTGCCCGTCTTGGTCTGCCCTGCTCCAGGCTTGGCCATGTCATCGCACCACTTTGGCTCATAAAGGTGTAACTTCTTCTCAGCATCAGTGAGCACAGCCAGGTTTGTCATAGACCTCTGCTTGCGGAGATTGGAGGGCACTGGTATCCTGCCCTCAGAACTACCTGCCCGGTAAACCTTTAGTTCCCCTCTCTGTGTGCTCTGGGGCACTCCAGGCTTGGCCCTCTTAGCTGCCATACCAACTCCTTTGCCATCTGCTTGGCCGTATGCCTTTGTACTATCCGTCCTTTCCATCTTCAAATCTCCTTCTCTGCCTTTTGTACTATTACCAAGCATTCCTCCTGCATGAGACCATATCAAAAAACATCAGGAGGGAGAACACAGCCTTCTACACTTCCTTCTCCTTGTGCAACAATCATACATAGAAATGCTCCCTTTAAAGCAATCCTGCAGCCGTCTCTTTCCTTCCCCTGGCTTCCTCTGTCTCCCTTTCTTCCTGACAGGCTGCTGCAGCTGCAGCTGTTGCAGTGCTGCCCAGGCGCTCCCTTTTTCTCCTTCCTTTCAGTCCTCCTTTCCTCTTTTTTCCACAGTCCTCCCTTCAGCACACCCTTCTGCTGCTGAACCACGCAGCAGCAGAATGACAGCGGCGGAAGACGCAACAGCGCACCCTCCTCCCCCTGCTCTCTGCTGCCTCTCCCTCGCCTCCGCCTTCCCTCCCATCCTCCCTCCTTCTTCCTTCATTTTTCCTTCATTTAAAGATGCTTCGCTATATCTCAGCGGAATATGTGAAATGCAGCCGAATGAAGAGAAAAGATCATCTGTGGTGTTTTTTTTAAAACCAAGCACAGTTTTCCTCCAACACACCATGTTATCGCACCATCTCCTCTGATTCCTTTGTTCTTCCCCTCCCCCTTCTTCACCTCCCACCTCACTGTTCAATACCCTTAACGTGATGCATGAATTGTCCTAGTGGAGGGGTTATTAATGTGTGAAGTGATATCCATTTACATATGTAATGATATCCTACAACACGAATATGGATAGCTGCCACAACCCCACACAATGTGGTTACTCCAGTTGTTGCATTATCTCTTGATCCTGTATAACATTCACATTTATTTAAGAGATCTACTCTGGAATCACAGGTATGCCAAGAAAACAGCAGCGTATAGTCCTGCCATGAGTGGACCTCTAGTCATACTATATCAACAATGAGTTTGAAAGATATTATACATAATGTCAACAGAAGAAATAAGGAAAAGTAATTGGAAAGAAAAAAAGGGGAAGAAATATGACTTAAAATACATTGTTTCTGCCAAAAGGGTGACTTCACTTTTGCAGACTGAGAAAGCAACAAGATGTGCCAGTGTAAGCAAGTAACACACCCAAAACCACACTTTGGAAATATCTTTAAGTCACCGAAAGATGCATTTACACACACACATGCACATTAAATTGCAAATCCAGTCACATCGTTTCGTGCAGGGTTTATTTGCTGACATACGAGCGTAATCATCTTTCAACATTAGACACAGCCGTCGCTGAAGAGGATTCGGGAGGCTCTGCAACACTCGCATGCAGGGCTGCTCCATGGAAACTATTCGCTGTCATTGCCTGCATGTCATCTGCACCGGACCTGCACAACCACAGCTGTCAAAGAAACACCAAACTGTGGCAATGTCAACATGTTAATAAGTAATCTCAATCCACAGAAGCATTTAAAACGTCCTTTAAAGTACACAATAAATGTAACCAGCATGACCAAAAAAGACCAAAGGCTGCATGGTGCAAATCCACCGGATATGTTTGACCTGCTTGCTACAGTGTCCAGAGGGCTCAACTTTAACTCTCACAAAAGGCTGGCAACACACTCCAATGACTTTTTTTTATTAGGCTTTCAGAGCACCTGGGGTGGCTCATGGACTAGCAACCCTGTTTGATCTGGCAATTACTTCCTGGAACAATGTCAACTCTTGTTCCTCCACATCACGAGTTCCAAGCCTCCCTGCCTGACTCTAGATCACTGCTGGTGACCTCACTCTCATGATGCATGAATAACTGGTTTGTTTAGGGGAGTGGGGATTTCATAATGAATCATAAGATTACAAATTCCCACAAGCCTCCTATACATAAAGATTGCATCAGACACTGACAAAATTAATACCTTCTATCAAGTGATGGTGAAAGTCCATTAGTGAGTTGATTGGTTCATTTGGTCCAGACTGAAATATTTCAACATTTAGTTTTGAAAAAAAAAAGTATAGCTTCTAGAGGATATATCCCATTAACTTTAACTATTACAAATTTTGCCCAGATATTGGTATTTCCCTCAGAAGTAATTTTAAGTTTCTTTGTGATAATTATGTTAGCATGTGAAAACTGACATCGAGAACATGCTAAACATCGGGATAAGTTTTGCCTGGATTTATATGCAGAACACCAGTGCGCCCGTAGCATTTATGGCACAGTGCAGATTTATTTGCTTTGCAAAGCAGAGGAAGGGAATTTGGGAATACAAGCAGCACAGATGCTATGAAGACATATTTGTGTGCAATCTTCCAAAAAGCAAACAGCAGCCTAATGGTGCTAAAGCTTTGTGTTGGTAGAATAAGAGAAAGGGCCAGTCAACAGCACCAACACAAACAAGAATATTACACATTATAGGCAATTCCATATATTTTTGACACTGACCTAAGATGACAGTACACATCAACATCATTTAGACTTCAGTGACTGCCACCTTTAGAATTACTGTGTCTCTTACTCACAGAACTGTATTTTTCTGTTAGCAGGGTTCAGGCCAGTAAATATTAAAGCTTTGTCGCCACCAGTTCCTAAGAGCCAGGTGGGTGGAGCTGAATTTTTAATTTGATTTCTTACATATGTGGGTCTGATTCACATCCTCCAGCTGGCCATTTGAGTGAATGCAGGTGTGTGTGTGTGTGTGTGTGTGTGTGTGTGTGTGTGTGTGTGTGTGTGTGTGTGTGTGTGTGTGTGTATACCCATGGCAAGACAGCTACACAGCTGTCTGCGGTGAATTTCCCTTTCTCAGCGCATGTAATCATTTTTGGGGTGCTCAGCTGCTATGATGCAATGCACCAAGGAACATCAGGCAGACCAACACATGTGATCGAAGGAGAAAACCACAAGAGTCACATGTACAGTGCTGGGCTTTCAGACAGAATGCGAAAACACTGCATTCTGCTGGTGTTTAGTTATAATGGTTTATGCCATGCTGAGGCTGCAGAATGAAATTTTCTAAGTAGCCACCATCATTCCATGAACTGAGTGGGAATATGATTGCCACATATTCCCACTCAGGTTGTTGGAGTCTCTCCACTTCCCATGGCATTGCCACTTCCAACGAATGCAATGATGCAAATGTGGGTTCCTAAAAAGAACACATCACTGATTTGGGATATGTTTGGTTTTAATCACGCCCAACAGTCAGGCAAACAACAACCCACTTGCAGCCTCATCAGTGCCCAAATAGGTGGGGATAACATGTGCTGTTAAATAAACATACTGTAACTGCACATGAAGTCTTAGTTTAGTTCTCAAACATTACTTTTTACAACTACAACTAATTTTCAGCCCCATTCGATCTCACAGCATCCAGAAAAGATATATTAATTTTTACTAATCACTGCCCTGATGTGTTAAAGATTGAAATCAGTGAAACAGCATACATGATATAGCACAACTGCCAGTTTCCATTAGCACATGCTTTGAAATCCACCTTACAGGCTATAGATTGATTAAATTTTCAAGGAGGAAAACCCAATTATCCAGCCTGCAGTGGTCGCTACCTACACCAAACCACAATGATTTTGTCACTGCTTTGAGAAAAAGCACACATGCACCACGCTGCTTAGAAAAGCTGATATTGTGTATGCACGATATCCCTGAAATATGACACAAGTTTACATTTGTATCAAGATCTCAGGAGGAAAACTCGTCTGTCCTCTGCACTTCCCTAAACAATGCATTGACCCTAATGGCGAGCACAGTATCAGTCACATTTTGTCTCAAAGTTCAATTTTTCACTTTAGATTCTTATTCATCACAAAGTACTGTCAAGAATCAGATCCAAACTCATTCTGCAGCAATCCAGCAACAACAACCATATAGCCAGAGCCATTAGAAACCATCTGCCCAAGGTTATTGGAACAATCTACCTTCCATGTGGCTTGACAAAATGTTTGCAAGTACACCTAGCAGACTGGGTGCTGTATTTACAATTAGCACCTAAAAATCTTTGCAAAGAGCTGTAGGTTGAAGCATGTTGGTTGTCATGTGGTAACTAATGTGTGTGTCTAAATTAAAATCTAATGGAATCATTCTGTTAGCTGGAACGTGAGGAGACTGAGACATGAATAATTATGTTTTTTTGTTTCCATCATTTGAGGAAAATGAGCACACAAAAAAAATGAGCTCAAACTGAAAAAAACAATAGCAAAAGTAAAATGATCTTGTAAAGTTCAAAAATTTGTCAGAGAGATTAATTTCCTGTTTATAAAGCAGTGATTTTCCCCATCCTTAAACTTTGCTCATTTTGAGATTTCTCACCAGAGATCTAACTGAGCAGTTGTTTCTGCTAAATGGAGCCATCACTGTTGCAAACATATTTTATCTTCCAGCTAACATGTGGCTGAAGACATATGACAGCTTACAAAGACACAAGCTCTCTGAAGTGAAGTTTCCCCCAGGTCTTTTCACTGGGGAGGAGAGGAACTCCCAGACAGGAGGTGAAAGCTGATCTTCCCATCAAACCACTCAGTCTCTCAGTCCTGCATCTGTCCAATCTCAGCAGAGGACCACTCACTTGCTGGTCTGTGCTCTCCCAGAGGAGGCTGGCTGAAGGCTCTCAACTCTCAAAGTGATTAAGATAATTAAGAAGTCAGTTAAAGGGTTTTCTAATATCCCAGTGCAATTATATGAGGTCATTTTCAAAGTCTGTGTGATTTGGGTGGTCAATAAATAAGCCACATATGTAATTCAAAATAACATACAGCTCAGGTTTGTTATTTGGACCTTAATCACAATATTAATTCAGACATTACTGCTATTTTAGTAGTTGCAATAGAAACAAAAGATAAATAAACTAATTAAAATATTTAGTAGGTCATTTAATATTTCATTATAATAATAATAATAATATTTAACTGCTAACAGGTAGCCTTTTATTATTGATGACAGCTCCACTGTAAAACTAAAGGAAATGTGTTGCGTATTTCTAGTGATTTCACACTTCAGTTTGTTTTTGATAAACATTGCTCAAAAAAATTAAAGGAACACTTATCAGAGTACAGCATCAAGTCAGCTAAATATCTGGGATATTGAGCTGGTCAGTTAAGTAGCAGAGGGGGTGGTTAATCAGTTTCAACTGCTTTGGTGTTAATGAAATAAACAACAGGTGCACTAGAGGGGCAACAATGAGACAACCCCCATAATCCGGAACACTGACATGTTTCCCTCCTCATCTTTTCTGACTGTTTTTTTTTCACTAGTTTTGCATTTGGCTACGGTCAGTGTCAGTACTGGTAGAATGAGGTGATACCTGGACCTTACAGAGGTTACACAGGTAGTCCAACTCCTCCAGGATGGCACATCGATATGTGGCATTGTCAGAAGGTTTTCTGTGTTTTCGAGCACAGTCTCAAGAGCATGGAGGATATTTCACGAGACAGATAGTTACTCTAGGAGAGCTTGACAGGGCTGTAGAAGGTCCTTAACCGATCAGGAGGACTGGTATGTAATCCTTTGTGCAAGGAGGAACAGGAAGAACACTGTCAGACCTCCAGCAGGGCACTGGTGTGAATGTCTCTGACCAAACAATCAGAAATAGACCTCATGAGTTCTAGTGGGTCCTATGCTCACTGCCCAGAACCGTCAAGTCCGAATGGCATTTGCTGTAGAATACCACAGTACCATTTTGGGTTGCTGTAATGAAATTTCCACAAAATGGGCTAGTCTGCCACATCACTTTTTTTTTTCCAGATTTTCAGGGTGTCTTTGATAGTTAGGTTGATAGTTTTCATTTCCATCAAACAATGTGGCATCCTTTCATTCCTAACTCATTACCCAGTGCATATCAGTGTAGATATCCAGCATATTTTTTTCCCCTAATTGAGATCTGATGTTTTTCTTCCTTCTGCCCGACTGCATTTAGTCCCAGAAAGCAAATGTTTGTGAAAAATGTACACAAAATACCTGAAGTGTTGGCATAATCTTCTCATTTTTAGGCCTTATATATATATATATATATATATATATATATATATATATATATATATACATTTCTCTAATGGTCCTCTGATTCGGGGTGGCAGTGGCGCAGTGGGTAGGTGCTCACATCGCAACCGCGGGTTCGAGTCCCCGTCTGAGCGTGTGCTGTCATTGTGTCCCTGGGCAAGACACTTAACCCACATTGCCTAAGTGTGAATGTGGTCGGTGGTGGTCAGAGGGGCCATAGACGCGAATTGGCAGCCACGCTTCTGTCAGACTGCCCCAGGGCAGCAGTGGCTACATCAGTAGCTTACCACCACCAAGTATGATTGAGGTGTGAATGAATGGTGCACAGAATTTTAAAGCGCTTTGAGTACCGTGAAAAGGCATTATTATTATTATTATTATTCTGGCTCCAAAACGACCCTCCCAAAGTCCCATGTCAAAATGTCCAACTTCTAAACTTGCTTACAGACTGGCACATATTTTTTTAAACACTATACTGTAACTAGATTGTCCCTTCACAGGAACTTTACAGGAGTGAATTTTGCTAATACAGTTTAACCAGAGCATTAATAGGGCAACATTGTCTGCTAATCAGCCCAGCTAATTTGAACCAATGTGACTTACTGTGTGGCTGAATGTACCAACTACCCATCCAAGACTAAACCTGTGCTCCAGTTTTGGTCACTGAACTTCCGTAATTCATTAATTCCATTGATACTCATGCACAACCATGCACATGTCCTGGTCTACTATTAAATGCCATTTTAGTTCACTGGTTGCCAGGCAACACGATGGCCACATAATATGTCATATGTATCATACTGAAATATTCAAGCTTTATGGCTATGAATGAATTAGATGTTACTGTGGTGAAATGAAAATGATATGACGCTTTTATAAGGTGTTACAGGAGCATAATATATAATATAAGAATATAATATAATTTTGTTATATGTTTAAATTAGAGGTTACTGCCATGAAACTGAAATTAATCAATGCTTTTATAAGGTGTTATAGGTTACAGGTGCATAAATGCTACAAAAAAGAGAAACAACAAAAAACACAATGTTACACATAAAGATTCAAAACTGGACTTCAGACCCAGTGATGACATCATTGATGACACCATGGTGGCACCTATGCTACTCTATGCTATAACCTTCATTGTTCACATACATATTTTTAGTTGTTTGTCTGTGGTTATCTAGAAAATGTCACCAGCTTTTCGATGTCTGACCAGTTCATTACTGTCACTGGTTGTGACAGTTCAGAAAAGAATCCTCTCATTTTTCAACAACGGCTAAAATCAAGTTTTAATATTAAAATCAAGTTTTAATATTAAAATCTGTAAAAGGCTTCTTTATACCAGTTTCACAACAGACATGTTTAAGTATTAATTCGGTTCTGTGGTGTCTGCTCATTTCCTTTAATTAGTATCACTTACTTATAGTAGAGTGTTAATGAAATAGTCTGTCTAATTGAATTTAACTGATTCGCCACATTTGTATCTCCTAACAATGAACCGCCTTCACTAGGAAAAGTGAATTCCTCAAAACAATGAAATATTGACCAGTTTATGTACACACGTCATGTCTGTATTGCAGTGTCCAAAGCAACAGGATGTGTGAGGCACAGCGCTGTTGTAAACATAACATTCAACTTTTAATGTTTTACACAGCACAGACATAAATGATAGAAATCCGATTACAATGGGCACATCTGAGATGTCAAAAACATTTATAAACAAGGCTGCATTAACTGTGCTGTGCGATTCGAGAGAAGTTCTCTCTGCCAAGGATCGGTTTTCCCACATGAACATGGAGAAAGAAGTGAAATGCTTCAGGAAATCCTGATGAACATAACAGGTGGTACAGGCGGTATAAAGATTTTGTTGCGAGTTGGCTGCAGATTTGGTGAGAACAACTGTCACGCTGAACGGAGTCCAGTATCAACACTCACCCTTATAAAAGCTTGGGTGTTACAGGATGCAATATAATACAAATGGAAAAACATTGTTTTTTGGGTTTTTTTTTTTTTAATAAACTGCCTGACCTCTTTGGTTTTACCTGAAGTTAAACTGAAGTTAGTTTTTCAAAGAATTAAGTAACTTCTTTGGGGATCTTTATGTGATTGTTTCATGTATTTGTGGGAGATTTGTTTGCCCTAAGTGTATAATAAACATAACCGTGACACAATACTGATGGTCTTTACCTTAAATTCTGTGCCACCTCAACCAAAGAGTTATTTATGATTCTCATATTTATCGACCTATTTGAACGAGATATTAGAAACAACTGCTTTACAGCATCAGGTGTATCCAGTTTTCCACAACTGGACAGATCAATGGGTGGAGTTTCCAAAAGACTCACCTAGATCGTCACAGCAGACCTCCATGGAGTCAGAGGAGCAGTCACTCAGATCATCCAGGAAGGTATCTGCCTCCTCATGAACGTGAAACCTGCAGAAAAAAGATCAAACTCCTTGCAGTTTAAATCCATGTCTGTCCAGATGATTCAGAAATAAAATTTCATCATTTAATAAGATAAATTTGTTTAGTTTAGTTTCGTTTGTGTGAAATTTTGTCACAATGGATTATTGAGTTTTGGCAAAAATGTATTATGTGAGGTCACAGTGGCCTTGACCTTTTCCTATCAAATTCAAATGAGTCCATCACAGAGCACAGATGTCCTAGAAATAAACTGCAATCTACTTCATACCTTTCTATCTTAAAAGGTGAAACACTGCCCTCACCTGAACCTAAAGGGAGCAACAGCAGCCATATTGACCCGTCCTGGCTCACTCCCTCTGCGGGGCAAGTTCAGTGTCTGACTGGAAGGCTTGTATGAAGAAGACATATAAGACTGAAGACTTGAAGATTTGTTGAACGCCTCCCTGTCAGAAGCTCCCAGGTCCTGGTTGGATATGTTCCTCACCTCTTTTTGGAAGTTCTCCATTCCAGCTGAAGATACCCCTGGTATCTCATTCCCATTTGCATTTTTACTATAAAGAAGCCGTCCTCTCCTGTAGCCTGCCTGAGCATTAGGTGGGAGCTGCCGCAACGTGTCTCCCTCTTGTGCATTGTCCAGACTCCTCTGACGATACTTTCCAAAGGTCCAGTTCTTGTTAGTGTTTCTTCGTAACTGGAGGTCCCTCAAAGCTTTCTGGGTTATTGTGTTGCTGCGGAGGTCTGATGTGTCTTTAGAGCGTGGAACTTCCCTCTTTGGTATCTGAGGGCTACTGTGTGCTGAGCAGGTTCCATCAGTTCGTGCTGCAGCTGCCGGGCTTCGATGAGCATACATGCTAGTCTTTTGCTGCAGCAGGTGGTTCTTTAAAGCTGCACCTCTCAGCACCTCTGCAGGGCCCGAGGAAGCAGACAGTGAAGAATATGCAGTCCGTCGTTTGGTGCTGTGCTGATACTGAATTGTGGGATTAGGGAGGCCACTGTATGGCTCTTTGGGATCCGCCTTTGATACAGGCATCATGCTTCGAGGTGAACGCAGACTCGAGTTGACACCTGCGTCACTCTGCCTCTGAGATATGACTTTGATATTCACTCCACTGCTCATGGTTGCTGACAGTTACTGGTCTGAGATCTGGGGGGGGGGAATTCAGGAAAAATAAAAATGGTGCAACGGTTACAACAAGTATAGCATAAAAGTAGATTTTCACAACACTCGCACTAATATTAGTAACTGTAGTTGTTGAAGTGTGATAATAGATCTTCAGATTTTTAATATTGCCTTTTCTTATTTTGGATTATTTTGGTTTATTTCATGTTAGTTCAGTTCCAGTTTCAAGGTTTAATCTTGATATTAAGAGGTGGGGGGGTGTTGGGGTAGGGGGAGTACTAGCCTGCTGTTACTGATAATTGACTGACATGGCAGGGTCATCGGCTAATGTGCTCAACTGAGCCTTCCAGGCTAAAAAAAGATGGCTCAGATGAACTGTTCAGTCTCTCTTTTTTAATCCACCTAGCATCGTCCCTCTTTAATGTTTGTGGCTTGGTTAGGTTATGTTTAATAAATATTAAATGATCTTGCGTGGACTCCCTCCTTGTCACCTACTTTGAGTCAGTTTGTGATAAATGTTCTACAGAGTTTAATAGTTGTACTGTATAGTGACAGAGTTGGGTATTTGCTGCTATAAGGTTTTGAGGAAAATAAGCATTAGAAACAGAAAATTAGAACAGAGCATTCTGCTAATAATGCATTAATAACAGTGTCACAGACAACTGCTTAAAGACAGGCAGATACACATGCACTTAACAACCACAACATTACGCGACAAATATAGTTCTTTCAAACCGCTACTTAACAACAAATTAGCAGATCAGTTGCTAGCCATCCCATCATATGAGAGTGGTGTTAGACTTGTCATCTAATACTGAAAAATTATATACAGAAAAGTATCATCTTTGTTTGGCATTTTCTAAATCTAAGTGGCCTTTTTACAGTCAACTCTCAAATTTATGCTACTGACATAAAATAAAAATTTAAATTAATAAAAACCTCAAAATAACAGTATTTTAAAGCTTAATGTGTAGATTAAAACACATAAATGTGTATGTGTGTATCTTTGCTGTGCATGATAGATAACAAGCTTTCTTTAGAGAGTTATATCTTACTAAATACTGGGAAACAGCTGCACATTCCAGGCCGTCTGCTTCACAGACAGAGAGAGTTTATAACCACATGACTTACTGAGTGAATACAAGCATGAGCGAGTGGGAAAGAAGAAAGAGGAGAAGATGGTTTGAGGGGAAGGACCATAATACCATTATGTATCGATTACAGCATCAAAGTAGCTTGAAGGTCTAAAAACCAGACTGGTCACCAGTTCAAATTCCTCACCAGGGAGAAATACTGAGATGAGAAAAGTCTCATTATGTTTGATTGCACCTCTACATGAAGCAGTGAAGCAGCTGATTTCAGGCAAGAAAAAAAAATCCACCTTAAATAGCCATCAAAACCAGTGTTTTTTTAAAGAAACAACAGATTAAATTGTGTTCAAAATAAGACAAAAAAAATCAAACAACCTAATTTCAAATTAATCAAAGCACCATGTGCATTTAAAAATATGCCATATGTTTCAACAGCTTTGCCTAATGTATTCTTGGTCCTTTACCCACAACCTCCAGTGCGAATCATGCTGTGAAAGCCAGTGGCAGACTGACACCATTTGGCACATGCAGTCAGGGGATGGCTCCTTTCAGGCCATGCCAACACCGTCTGTCCCCATCATGGCCAGCAGACAGCACCTCTCCTATAAAGATAAAATGTGGGGGCTTCAACGGTCCCACAACCCACAATCCCTACTTCCCATCATCCCGTCATCTAATGTTGATAACTTTACAGAAGTCCCGAACAACTGACATTTCAATAGAGCATGAACCTGAACAATAAAAATCACCTGAATGGCCTTAGCGAGGACAGGTTTCCTGTGTTGCAGAAGTTGCAGATTCAGATTTTCTTTCCTTACCTGAAGACCCTAAAAAACTATGTGTGAAGTCATCAGCTTAAAATTTTATTTAAAAATTTAATTAAATTTGGCCAGATCAAGGTTCATGGTTGTTCTCTATATATATTTTTATACTTTCTATGTTTAAATGATGACAATTAAAATGCCTAACTGCTGGATAAGAAAAAAAAATTAATACAACAAACTAAACAACAGCACGGTTTACAATAAGCAGATATTCTGACTGACATTCCATACAATTCAAAAAAGATCCTGAAACATTTTCCAAATATTTCATCTTTGTCCTTTAATACACGTCATTTATTCTAGTGCAAAGCTTGATGTAATTTGACTATTTTTTGACATTAAAAAAAATCTTTTTTTTTGTTTTAAATCTGTACTGACAGCTAAATACGTTCTTCACCTTACCTGAATAAATGAAAGTCCAACAGCTGTCAGTCCTCCAAACAGAGACAATAAGCAGTGTGATGTGCAGGCTAACTTGCTTTCAGAGAAGAGCTACACTTACCAGGGAGATGCAGCATAGAGTAACACAATTTAGACCCACGTGCTGCTTTAAAGAGAGCTGTGGCAAATCAGTGCTACACAACAGGAAGTCAGTGAGAAAACTAGAGGGAAACTGCATGCCTCCTACAGCTCCACAATCTCCAGTTTCTCTTTTCTGCCCAGAGGCAACACATACACACACACACACACACACAAACACACCTACTTCACCTATTATGACCAGACATCGGTGAGTCATACTCAAGTCTTTTGCCAGTGACATCATGTGTCACAGTTCAAATGTGACTCTGAGATCTCTCTTTTTTTTTACCATGTCAGTCTTCAACCATCATCAAAGCATCTTGCCAACACTATGAAGAGCTAAAACTGCCCTAGTCCTCCAAACCTATAATCAAGCAAGAAGGCCAGACTAAAGATACTTTTACAGACCAACATCATGTCTGCGCAGGATCACTTTACTCTGCCCTCAAGTTTCCACACTACTCAGAAACCCTCTGCAGCTGATAATGTAGGAACTGATAATGCACTTATAACACATCAGAGGATAAGATTTGATTGATTACCATAAACCCACTTTGGAAAATGTCTGAAATATGGATGAACAAATGTGGAAATAATCAACATTCGGTCAACATTTTAAAAGCTTATCAAGCCCTTTGTAATTATTGTTTTGGTCTGAGCCAAATGTCACCTTATGAGGTGTCATCTTATGCAAAATGGTAACTTGTGTCTCTTGCAAGTCCTAATTCTGGCTCTGGAGATACACAGTCCCAATCTCTTTGCTGCTCAAGTTTCTCTCCATGTAGCGCAGCACCAATAGATAAGGCTTGAATGAGTACATCATTACATTATCTGCATAATTCAATTTTCTCAAGACTTTCATATTATCTAGTGTTACTAGAGGCCTGATCTAATTTTTATATATAGCACCAAGGCCTAGATTCCTGCTTTTCACCGTTTCTTCCTGTGACCTAGCTTTGTCAAGGAGAAACTCTATTGGGAGAAACATGAACTGAAATCAGCTCGGGATGATCAGCAACACACAAATGCAGACATACAAACACACAAAACACACACATGCAGAATGGAAATGTGCAAGTAGAGGATGGCTTTTCTTATATTAGACCAGGGTTTCTCAAAATTAGGGGCGTGCCCCACTGGTGAGGCACAGGGTCGTGACAGGTGGGGAGCGAACGACCTGGAAGAAAAGTCATGCTTTACTGTGTGTTGGAACTAGTGATGTGTCATTCGCAAAAGAGCCAGCTCTAAGAGCCGATGCTTGGTAGTGAATCAGAAGAGCTGACTCCTGTTGAATGAGAGCCGGCTCCCCAATTTCTCATTAGCTCTGCTCACAAACCTGAAGACAGGGCAGAACTGATGGGCACATTATGCAGCCAATCACACAGGGGGACATGGGATTATACCATTATGTTAAAACAGAGGGGGAGATAGATGTTCCACTGTGCCTGGGTGTAGTCCAGGTACAGACAGCAAGACCGTGGGAGACAGCGGTGCAAAAACATGTGACTATGAGTGATACACATTAAAGAAGCAGCATTTGGCTGCAATTTAAGGAAACTGGAAATAGCAGACAGAGTGCCATCACTGCAAATTGAAAATTACAGTGAGAGCAGGTTCCACCACAAACCTGCACCGACATAAAAACTGTCCATCCCTTGGTGCAGTTAGAAGAGAGAGGCCAAGCTATGTCTCTGTCTACCAACCCTGTGAGACTGGTACCAAACCAGCAACAACTGTTGCGGCATCCACTGCCCTCCCCAAAACTGCAACTATAACCTGTTCTACTGCAACACAAGCAAAATAATAATAAATATTCAAAATAATCATAAAAAGACTGAAGGCAAAAGGGCTTCTCAGCACACAAACCATTAATTTTTTTGCTTATTTAGGCTAAAATATGAGGCTACAAATGATAGCAAGTAAAGAGCCGTCTGGGAGCCGAAAGAGCCGGCTCTCTGAAAAGAGCCGAACTTCCCATCACTAGTTGCAACATCGAATTACAACAAGGAAATTAGCATACGCTAGCAGGTAGCGACTAGCGCCAAAAAGGGAACGCCCCCCGGGAAGTCGCTTTTCATCCAGCAAGGTGGAAGAAGCTTGGGAACAACTGAATTAGGCGTATGCCACAGTGTTACTGTTAGGTGACACCACTCTAGGCCTGTGGTGCTTTTGTTTATGACAGCTAAAATGTGCACTTTTAGATTTCATTTTCCCTCTAATGCTACAGTTTTTCAGCTATTTTGGATAATTGGACTTTAAAATAGCTGAAAATCCAAAAGGTAAATGATATAATTATATTTTGTCTTTTTTTTAAAATAGGCAATTTGTTATTTCAAACAATCAACTTAATAACAATAAATAGTAAATGAAATCATATTAATCTTGCTTAATAATGAGCATATTTGTTTTTAGCCACACTACTATGTGACTATGTGACTGGGGCTCACAAAGTTAGTCATCTGATCTGTTGGTCAGCCACTTTGTTCTAGATCAAAAGCTTATAACCACTATCATTTTTAATGCCAATTTTATAGTATTTGTGACTTTTTATATTTAACATTTTTTGTTCACAGTAAAATCTCCTGACGTCTACTGGATGGGCAGCCATTAAACATACACTTTCACTGGGTGAACTGAGTGAACCTTTATGAGCACAAATGTATCCACCCATCCATCTTCAACCACTTATCTGTGTCTGGGTTGCAGCAGTGTGAGCAGAGATGCCCTGATCTCCCTTTACCCAGCCACCTCCTCCAGCCCTTCTTCCAGAGGGTGGGGGGAAGCACCAAAGCATTCCAGCCAAGAGACATATTCTCTACAGTATGTCCTCAGTCTGCCCTGTAGTCTCATCCCAGTTTGACAATCACATGAGATTATTCTTTTGTTCACTACCCACAGCTTGTGGCCACAAATGAAGGTGGGAATGTAGACTGACCAGTAAACTGACAGCTTTGCTGAACCTGCTCTCATCTCTGAAAAGAAACAGGGCACCGGTGGTGGACCTTCCAATTCTGGTATTCTATGGCAAATGCCAGTCGGGCTGTTCAGCTCCAGATGCTGTGGCTCTATGAATTTGTAGAGTTCTATTAAACACATGTCTTATGTATGTATGTGTATATAAGAAAATAACGATTTGTTGTCAACATCTCTGTTGATAAAATTTGTGCAGTAACTGTTCAAACATTTTGAATTCACAGACTAAAATTACCGCACATCACATTGCCTTCCTAACATCAGCACAATAGTCAAGCTCTCCCTCCTCGATCCATCACACTGCCTAACAAAATTATAGCACTCTGCAGCAGCACTCATCTGCAGTGTGTGCTTGCTTACTAAAGGTATTTACATTGCTAAGTAAAGTGTGTTTTCCTGTTTTGTAATCTCCCACATTTCATACTATCTTCTAGATATTTGTTGAGCTCCAATTAGTGAAAGATTACCATAAATCTATTAACTACTGGCATATTGTCTTTTTCATTAAACCCCACTGCACAGTATTTTTCGTGCCATTGAGATTAGAGGGTGCATTTAGGGGAGTGAGTTAATCCAGGGATTTTTCCTTATAAGTCTGTTTATGTGATTAATTATGTTCAGTAATGCCATGACAGCATCAACATCCTGAATAATGCCTCAGTTTTAGGCAGCTACCTACATCTGTTTGAAAACTCTGGAAGCAATTCATCAAAAGTTAAATGAACTGATCGCTATGATTTAAAGTTGGAGTACATTACTTCTCTAAATGAGCATCAGCTACATTAAACTTGCCAAATAAGCTAACAGAATGCTTACTAAACCTCAGAATAAGGTCAATCTTGTGATATTTCACAGTACATTAGAGTTTTAAAGTGTCTATAGCAAATTTTCTGGTGCACTGGTAGCAGTGATTGGCTTGCTGAGCAGAAGAGGGAATGAACTGAAGTGATGCCGAGTGAACTACACATAATAGTTTATTTTTGCAGTAGTTTGCTTGTAGTTTAACTACAGACATGTAGTGATTCACTTACTAGTTTCAGTTATTTGTGTAGTTAATTGAAGTAAAAATAATTCTGTGTCATTATCCTCATGCGACACCTCAATGGGAGACGATGTTGCTCAGTGCTCAAACAGCGAGAATGCCATAATGCCAAAGTCTGAAGATGTCAGGATAAAAACTAAGCTTCCATAAATATATGATGGTTCACTCCACCAAAAAATAAATAAAAATACACTGTACACTTTTCTTTTTATTTACTTATTTACAAAGGAGTTTGAACTACTTTCCTCATAGTGTACTGGATCCTATAGTGGAAAAACTAGTGAGCATCCAGGAAAAGTTTATGATGCTACAAATCAGGGAGGAAGGATTAGAAGCTAAAGATTAAAGTGATTGATGGCAAGAACATCCATGGATTTCTGTGTTGGAGGCATATGTCATTGGCAGTGTTTAAAAACACTGTAAATACCATATATAGTATAAGGCACTCATTTGTGTCACTTTCTACTGCAACTAATTACAAGGATTTTTTTTTTTATAAATATCCGTCAGTAAAGTGTAGTTTTATTGCTAGGTTTTACACAGTTTTTACTTAATTAATTCAATTCAATTCAATTTTATTTATATAGCGCCAAATCACAACAAACAGTCACCTCAAGGCGCTTTGTATTGTGGGTAAAGACCCTACAATAACACAGAGAAAACCCAACAGTCAAAACGACCCCCTATGAGCAAGCACTTGGCGACGGTGGGAAGGAAAAACTCCCTTTTAACAGGAAGAAACCCCCAGCAGAACCAGGCTCAGGGAGGGGCAGTCATCTGCTGCGACCGGTTGGGGCTGAGGGGAGAGAGACAGGACAAAAGACATGCTGTGGAAGAGAGACAGAGATTAATAATAATGATTAAATACAGAGTGAAGTATAAACAAG